>CAOLHI010005072.1:0-86903 GCA_948474755.1 Ctenosaura bakeri | reverse complement strand
AGCAGTAGCAAATGCCACTAACCCTAGAAAAGGGAACACAAACATTTGCATGGATCCTGATTGTTCTTATAACAGGATGAAGGAAAGCACCCCAATATAAGTCAGATTCTAATAGTATACTTGTTTTTACTGCCCTTTCTGCTTAAGTCATGTTCCTTGGGCATGCAGACCTTGAGCGAAACCTGCCCTAGTCTCAAAGAAGTTGCCCATCCCAGATTTATCAAAGAATGGGTATAATTCAGCCAAAGCAGGGCAGATTTAGGACTGATTAGTTTTTACAGTTTAGCATATATAAAAATCCCAGTTCCTAGAAGACGCGAAATTAAGCAGTGTTCCCCAGAACATTCATGAAAACAAAGAACCTCAACATAATTATTGAAGGGCCCAAATAGTCATGATGGTCCTTGTATAATATGGGGGTGAAGAGGTTCAAAAATAAACAGCAAGCAAGGTGGAAAATTGGAAGTGAAGAATGAAAATATTTAATTTCACCACCCTCATACCTCCAATCCAGGCAAGGGGTATCTGCATTGATAGGAAACTCCCAACAGTGCTGAATATTGACTTTGGCCCAGAATCACTGAATAGTGCACATAGTCTAACCGAACAGCTCAAGTTATTTTGTGTTTCTCATGTAATAAGTAAAATTATCAGAGAAAGACACTGGCTTGGTGAAATGTTCCTTTGTGGAGCACACTGAACAAAGGAGGTATTTCGAATAAAACATCTTGCAAATTATGACCAGTGGTGCTTTCTTGGAGTGTTAGAATGTTTTAAGCATTTGGACGTAAATCCAATTGTTACTCCCAGTTAGAATTGTTTTTGTTGCTGCTGTGTGCCTTCAAGTCACATCCAACTTATGGCAGCCCTAAGATGAACCTATCATGAGGTTTTCTTGTCAAGGTTTGTTCAGAGGGGGTTTCCTCTGAGGCTGAGACAGTGTGATTCGCTCAAGGTCACCCAGTGGGTTTCCATGGCTGGGCAGGGATTCAAACCTGCTCTCCAGAGTCACAGTCCAACACTCAAACCACTATTCCACTCTGGTTCTCTCAACTAGAACAGACCTATTTAATCATTTGCTGAATGGGAAGTCAACACACATACATATACATATGTATGTTGACTTCTCATTCAGCATATAATTAAATGGGTCTATTCTAGTTGGGATCATTGGATCAACGGAGTACGCTAGTTGGGACTAGCAATTGGATGTTGGCCTTGGGGTTCAAAACAGTAAGGGGTAGAAAGACTGTAGGTTTTGATGCACAAATGTGTGAGATGATGGAGATATCCATATTTCCAGTGTGCTTGTTTATGTCCCTTAATTGGCTAATATTACTTTGCTTTGAGATTCTGTAAGAAGACTTTTTTAAAACCTTGGTGTTACAGTTTGTTAAATATTTCACTGTCATCCACTTGTGTTGCTAGTGCTAGATATTGGTGGCATTTGACAGGAATGTGACAGTATAACTGAGCAGTGGTATAGAACAACACACCTAACACTGGTGACAAGAGCCAAGTTATCTGTTCCGAGATAAGAAATCCATGGGAAAACCCCAGAGTCATATTATAAAGTTGATTCTAGACAGTTCCCAGACCCTCCAAGCATACTCAATGGCCACACTGGCTTGGGGGATTTGAGATCTGTATTTCAAAAAGTAACTTTTCCAAGCTGAAGGGAAAAAAGTGGGTAGCCATTCTTTCTGCAGGTATTGTATATTAATCAATTAACTTCAAATGTATGGTAAAAGGATGTATCCCAAAGCAGCTTGGATTTAGTTAAGGGAAGCAACATTTCCCAAGGCAAATGAAGTATCATCTGTTTTTTATAAATGGCAGCTCTCTTTCAAAAGTCTGACAAATTACAGTACCAAACCATTCTATATCATGCCTATATACAGGAGCAAAAGCTCCCTTCTCCATATCCACCTATGTTTGTATACATGTGTGCAATTTTAGAATATGCTGCCCCTTTGAATCAGTAATTGCAGAATTGAACTTTAATTAAAATGAAAGCTAAAACCTTATAAAATTCAGAGTTTATTTTGGGATTAGATACTCACAGTCAGATTGTGGCACATTATCAGTGTTACTACACAGAAGAAGTGGGGAGACCAGTGTAAAAGAAAAGATTTGAGAACCTCTCTCTTTGAAAAGAAATAAACCTCCTTAGCCATCGAACGCTTCCAGAGGCCCCTGCACTTGACATATTGCAATAGATTCCTGTTCTCTGGGTTCCACATGTCAGAGCCAATGTCATAAATACAGTCCCTGCTTCCTCCTTACAAGTTACAAAATGAAATCCAATCCATTGCAAATGACTTCACAGGGATAAGGGAAGAAGTGTCATTTCAAACCAAAAGTCAAACCTAATGCATACTACATTTATTCTGGAATCTGAGCTCACTCGGATTTGTCTTTTAGCTACTTCATACTTTTTCATATGCTGCCCTGGTCCAGGGCCAAATGCTTCAGCTAGTTCTCTGGTCCCTATCCAGGGCAGCTTCACTGAAAGCTCATTGATTCATAGCAAGTTCATGGAAAACACAGTCTTTCCAGAGACTACTGATCATTTCAACTCCCAGAATAAATGTGCAAAGGAGAGGAAGCCCATTAGGGGAGTGCAAAGTAAATTACCTCGGTAGAATTCCAGCACAAATAATTATGTCGCCTCCTTCCAGCATATGTGCACAGCTTGAAGGGGATGCAATAATTTTTTTATGTGTGTCCATTAAGAGCAAAATGTTGCTGTGACTGCATTCAGGTTGGCGATGAAGTCATTCCTGTATACGATCTACCTGTTGTGAGGGCAGTTTGGCAAGCCAAGACTTTCTGACTTTAAAAAAACTCTGCTGGCAAACAGCTGACAAGAACTGACAAACAGCTATTGCAGCTTTCCTGACTTCATTCTCTCCAGATGTGTTAGATAACAAAATTTGTCATCCCCCACTGGAGATGGGGGGGGAGATAGGGAAAGTAGTTCAACACATCCAGGAGGGAAGAGGGTTGGGGAAAGGTCATTTCTTGGGATACATCCACCTTCACTATAGCATTTTCTCTCCTTGTAGCACACTTGGGTTATTTTACCCTGTGTGATCTGTCAGAAGGGAAATGTGATTACTCTGCTTCCTCAGTTTTGGCTCCTCACTTTCCCATGAATACAATGCATATGCAGTACATTTTCATTCATTTATATGCTTTACAATATTGGCCTATGACTAACTGTTGCATTGAAACTACAGGCTTGTCATAAAAAGGAAAACGTATGGGAAAATGAGGAATCGAGTCATTGATTTATTTTAGCACAGAGAATTCCCAATCTGGAGCCTTCAAGGGGTCCATGAAGCAGCATGAAAAATGCATTTCCCCTTCGATTTTCAAACTGTAACTTTGAAATACGTATTGAAATGTGTTTTTTTTCTGAGAAGGAGGTCCATAGCTTTGATCAGATTTTCAAAATGGTTGGGGACCCAAACAAGGTCAAGAACCACTCTCTTAGCATGAGATTCATGGATTTCAATCCCCTTCTTCAGATGCACAGGTGGAGTTAAGACCAACCCACAGGTATATTAGCAATTACCTCTTATACAACTTTTTAAACGAGTCAATGTCAAAAACTGCATCTTTCTGCACGGTATTCTATTGTGCTTTGATCTCATCCCTACCACTATGGATGAAGAGATTTTGAATCTGCTTAACCAAAAGAGCCAAAAGGCTGAGAAGGAATCAAGAAAAGGAATGAGTAATAGTAGCATCGAAGAGGAATAGTGATGTCATAAGTAGCCACAAAAGGATACTTGGGCAAGGAAGCATGCCTGGGGAGAGGAGGAAGGAGACTTTATTGAGAGAGAGTGGAAACAGTTCTGAGGACTAGAACAGGTTTTTGACAGGGAAGGAACAGTGGGACAGAGAGAACAACGCTTCGGGAATATTTAACCCTCTGGGAGCATTCACTGTCTTCAAAGGAGCTGAAGTCAGCAATGCCTAGTTCAGTGCCTAGCTGGAACATGTAATCTGGAAAGGCTAATTTTCTTCCCATTTTTACCTCTTAAGTTATTTGAGATAGAAGGGAGCTTCTAATCTGGAGAAGGAAGCCCACCCATTCTAACTTTACCAACAGGATTGTGCTGAAGGCATTTCCCAACACTATATGTCATGATGTCTCAACTGCATGACTCACTATCTCTGGGTCACTCTATCCTATACAGCTGGGGAGAAGGAGATCCATGGATGCAGCATGCCCATGAAACAAGTGAAGTGAGGGAGAGATGGGATATGGTTGCAGGAATTCAGCATTACAATAGGTGTTCCTATTGGATGTAGTATAGGAAGTAACTGTGATCCTCCCACTGCACTGCCTACTTTTCACCCATGACTCTGTCCCCTGTTGGCTCAGTGTACTTTTTGCCTGTGGAACAGTTCTGCCAAATTATCAAGATAGGTCTGCCAGCAGATATGTCACGGTAGCAATGTGTCCTAAAGCCTCCGAGCCGGCAGAACTTCAGTAGAGGATTCTGCTCTGAGTGGTTGTATCCTAATTGGGTGTCTCCCAGCTAGTTCCAAGGTCTAGCCTCAGCAGGAAATGACATACATGAAAATGTACTTTTTTTGCAACCAACAGTCCCCACAACTACCAGCAATACAAATGTTGCCAATTTAGTCTAATTAAAGCTAGGCTGTGTCACATGTGCTTAAATGGTCAATCTGTCTTGTGGCAATTATACCTCTGTGTAGCCTTCTGTCAGAATTAAACTCAGATGGACTACTCAAGAACAGTCAACATTTGTTAACAATTAGCCACAATCACATCTTTCTTTAGTGTTCATGAGGAGCAAAAGATGTTTGGTGGATGCTGATGAATTTCGAAGAGGAAACCAGATGGTACAACACAACTATGCATTAATATCACTTTGTCTGTAAGATTATAGTTTTTATACTCATCAACATTGTGAAACTCAATCAGAATGAACTGAGGTATCAAAAGGCAAAACTTTTTAAATATCTTGAAGATGTGCATTAAGAGGTTCTTTACAATGCTGAAAGGTTTGTTAGGGTTTTAGATTCTGGATCAGTTGTTCAAAAACAATTTTTATGGACATCTGCTTTATAGGTCCCTGAGGTCCACTTGCTATCTACTAAGTCCATTCACAAGACCAACCCTGTCAACTGAGTTACAAGAATAGTCTAAACCACAAATAGAAGAAATTAAAATCTTCCTCTTGATGGGATTCACATATGAAGAACATTTTAGGGAGGGGTATTTAGAATTCTCAGCCAGAGAACTCTTGGGCCTCAGTAAACTACAAACCCCAGAATTCCACAGGATGTTGAAAGTGGAATAATAGCACTATAACAACATAGTGCAGAAATGGCCTATGACTTAGATGATATATTACTGGTACCCACAATACAGAATCTCAGCTACTAAGACCATCCACAAGGACCTTTGGGCAGAAACTGACCTTTTGAGCTTCTTAAAAGTTCAAAATTTTCCTTCTGCGTTTTTTCTTTCTTTCTATAGTTGTTGCCTGAATATTTTGGTGCTGAAACCAATGGCTGCTTTTGCCTTAGATACAGCTGCCATGATCTTTTTAGTATTAAATACACATAACTATGACAGAAGAAAACAGTGGCTACCACTGATGCTTGTTAAAAGTGATGGTTTATCACCTGTCACAGTGAAAAGCTATCCTAACCATTGATTTAACTGAATTATACATTCCAGATATTCATTCCATAACTTTCCTGCTTCCTGTATTAATCTCCTTCACTAGACATTTTAGACAATGGAGATTACCTGATCTAAAGCAGGGATCTTCTACTGTAGGTAATTCCAAAGAAATAATTGGTGGTATCTGGCTAGATTCCTCCTTCCCTAATACACAAACCAAAAAGGGAAAGAAAAAAAAATCTGATTTCTGTGAGCTGTTGCAAGACAGCAGACTTTTTTGTTCACAGCCTTAAAGATATTGTGTGCATTTCTCCAGGTGATTTATGTAAAATATAAGATACTGTGAAACCAAATTAATTTTTGCCTTGTAATAAGAGCACTGAATGTGTTGTCCTATTGTCCTCACTCTGTGAGTTTACTTGACTTTGCAAAAGCAATAGTTAAATTGTGGAAATACCCATTAAAAATGGTCTCTTGGGGCCTTTCTGCACTACACTGTTATAGTGCCCTTATTCCACTTTCAACATCCTGTGGAATTCTGAGGTTTGTAGTTTACTGAGGCTAAACAGCTCTCTGGCTGAGAATTCTAAATGCCCTTCCCTAAACTGAAAACCCCAGCATTCCATAGGATGTTGAAAGTGGAATAATAGCATTATAACAATCTAGTGTAGAAACACTCTCAGTCTTGTACTAGAGGTAAGATCTTTTGTGGGGTTCACAAAATCCTTACGAAGTTGTCACACTATGCCAATACACCCAGCCTCAATTAACATCTTGGCTACTGTAAGACTTCTTCATATGCTTAATCTTTTAAAATTAGACTCATCCATTGAACCCCACTGGATCTTAATTTTTCACTCTGTATATACACATTTAAGTTCTGTAAAATATTTGAATTCAAAGCTGGCCCACAATTTGTGCTGGAACAATGGTTTTATTTACAGGTTTCTCTAATTTCTTTGTTTTATTGTGAAAACTGGATAGGGAAGAAAGCTGACAAGAAAATCAACTCATTTGAAATGCCGTGCAGGAAAAGAGTTCTACCAATATCACAGACTGCTTAAAAGACACATGCATGGGTCATAGAGGAAATCAAACCTGACTTCTCCCAAGAGGCCAGCGTGACCAAGCTGAGGCTATACTACTTTGGACATATCATGAGATGACGTGATTCAATGGAAAAAAACAACAATAATGCTCAGTAAAATGGATGACAATAGACCACACTACAAATTGATTGATTTGTTCAATGAAGCCACTGAACTTGTAAGACCTGAGCAGGAAGGTTAATGACCAAGGATATTAGAGGAATCTCGTGTGTGTGTGTGTGTGTGTGTGTGTGTGTTTGCCTTCAAATTACCTGTCAACTTATGGTGCCCAATGAATTTCATTGAGTTCCCCTGAAATATAGCCTACAGCACCTGGTAATCATTGGTGGTCTCCCATCCAAGTACTAACTAGGGCTGACTCTGCTTAGCTTCTAAGATCAGACAGGATCTGGTGCCTTTAAGCACAAAGTTACCATGAAGTCAAAGTCAACTGACAGCCAATGACAACAATGCCTTTCCTTATGAAGTTATAACAAATGCCATTCCTCCCTTTCCTAAACTCATACAATTTGTATCAATTTCCTTCCAACGAAACAGAAGAAATAGGATGTTAAACATTTCTCGTGGATACCATACTAATTTTAGCACTACAGTTCTGGGTATTTTTAGATGGCTAAAGCCTGGGGACAGGAATGGGACGGATACTTCTAAGTTTAGCAGACACAGGCCAAGTGACAAATATCATTTTACAAAGTCACACAAAAATAGCAATAGATCCACATTGGGTAAACCCATGACCATGATGACTTTTTTCTTTTCAATTGAGAAAATGCAGTGTTTGGTGACAGCTCCTTAAACCACATGGGTTAGACAGTGTATACTTATGGCAACCAACCTCTTCATTATTTTGCCTTAGTTCTGACACCACTGTCCTCTTCTCTAAATTGTCTTGAGTTAGCTGGAGTAATCATGTGAGCAGAAGAGGAAAGTACACAATGATCTTAGGAAAAAAACAGAGGCCACTCTTAAATGCTATCTGGCCTTTTGTTTAGTCTCTCCGACATTCTTAACTTTGGTTTTAGTGCCATATGAATGTTTTCAGTCTGCTCAACAACTATATTACTGGACGTTCCAGTCGGTTGTTTTCCTACAAAACTGTGCTTCGGTCTTGGTTAATGTTTGCCCAGAAATATGTAATTGCGGACTTCCTCCTCATAAACTGTTCCAGAGTGCAGGCTGCCATCCTCCCATGCTATTATTATCTTTGTGCCTCCCGGCTAATGCAGCAAGATGAAAGATAACCCTTTCACTCCCAGACCCCAGAACCTTTATTACTTCCTACCAACCTCTAAAGCTGCTGAGCTACCCTGATTTGTGGTACATTTCTCCTTCTTGGGAATAAAGAAAAAGATAAGAGATGTTTACATGTTATACTCAACAGAGGCATGGTTTGTGGATACGTCTGCATAGATTATTGATTCAAATACAGGCAGAGTTTTTCACATGTGTATACTGCACACAACAGTGATGTTCTGATCACAACAGCACATGTAATGGAATGTACATATATTCAGTCTAAAGCTTTTGGTTTTACATTGCTGTCCAAGCTTTCAAGCTTCATGCCTAGCAAACAATTGAAATAAGAAATTGGGAAACAGGAGTTTTCTGTAATTTATTTTTTTTTTAATGTAAGCAATCATTTTAAAAAGCACTGCTGCTACCCCAGACAGAAACAAATTCAGGCACATTCAGTAAGGCTTACATAAGATGATGCTGTCTGGAAAAGTTACTATTTCTAACTATATATTTATGTATATATTTATGTTTAATTAAGTAAATATATTAACTCTTTTAAATAAGCTTGTATTGATCTAAATTATTGTGTTTTTTTAATGTTAGTTAACAATTGATTTATAAAAAACTTTTGTATTATCTGGTTTTTTTGTTGTATCTTGTTTTAAACTTGTTGTAAGCTGCCTTGGGTCCTGTTGAGAGAAAGGTGGGCTATTAATTAATTAATTGATTGATTAATTAGGCATAGTTTGATTGTGGTTGTGTGTAGAGAATTGTGTACTCACCAAATACTGCTATGAAAATGTAATAAAAAGGCTTATG
Organism: Ctenosaura bakeri; assembly: GCA_948474755.1. NCBI lineage: Eukaryota > Metazoa > Chordata > Lepidosauria > Squamata > Iguanidae > Ctenosaura > Ctenosaura bakeri. Next base: position 78,068 of record CAOLHI010005072.1, on the reverse strand, counting down.
AAATTTGTTTTAAAAATCCCATCAAGACTTTACGTGAAAAAGAAGAGGGGATGAAAACAATGTGAACACACAAGGTCTCCAAACTTACCTGGGGATCCATTTATGCCCTGTCAAGAGGCATGGAGCGCAGTGGAAGCCACCATCTCCTGAGGCAGCTGAATATTATCTCATCCCAGGAAGCCCTCATGCCTTCCCTCAAGCTTTCTACAGTGCTTCCTGACCAACAAACCAGGTGGCTGGGACTGAAGGGAGCACTTCCCAAGTGGACATTTTCAGTAGCTGGTTTCAGTCTGGTCCAGTCTGCTCAGAAGCACACAAGTCTTCCCCCTGCTCTGTGTTGGCATTTTGTCTTCTCCCACCCTCCCTGCCTTCATTCTTTGTGTATTTGTTGTCTACATTTTAATTATCTGCCTTCTTTCTGAATGCTTTTAATGTCATAACTTTGAGTGGTTTGGCATGGGTACTGATTATTTGCTCATCAATTTTTTCATCAGCCCCCCCCCTCCAAATTATACAGAACTAATAATTCTTTCTGCAAGAGGTACCAAATGAGTGGCCCTCTCTAGGTGATTCCACCATTAAACTTTGTAGCTGGAGTCAGTCAGGGACCTGCTCTGCCAGGCCTAGTGGAAATGATCAAGCGATGCCGGGGCAGGTCTTAGAAGACTCTCTTAGTTAGATCTAGAAATCCTGCATGGCAGCTCAAGCAAGGAGGACTTTTCCTGGGAAATGAGGCTAACCAAATGTGCCATTACTGTTGCAGTTGAAGCCAAGTCAACAGATTTAATTGGTTTGAAGAAAGAACTTGACAGTTTTATCCCTTGTAAAGGATCAACCATGTCCAAATGCCACATCAGCAACCTATACTGAACAAATGCTACAATGGATAAACAAAAAACAATTTGAAAAGATCAGCATCATGCCATGCCACCTTTGCCCATAACTCCTACGTTTTGCCCAGCAACCTGTTTCCTCACTGAAAGACTTCCTTTCAAATACCTGTTGAAATGGGTCCATAAAAATCATATTAAAGGATTAGGCATCAAACGCTAGTGTGTTGATGTGCATAAGAAATTCTTCACTCAGGAGACTATTGACCTTACATTCCTAAGAGGATCTTTTGCCCTATAATAAAGTGTTCAGCTGTCAGCAGTAATTCTGAGCGTCATGTGTTTCTTGACCAAAGACACAATCTGAAGGGAATGTCTCTGGAGGAAGAATTTGTGCAAGACAAGTGCTCTGCATCTGTGAAGAAAGCAGGAAGATTTCATAGCTTACATTTTATCATTGCCTAAGCTGCCACAGAAACTGTGAAGCAAAATTAAGTTAGGTTAATAATGAAGTGTACAAATATATGCCCACTCCAATGTGACACATGCTATGTCAACATCCTACAATTGTCAAGTACAGCATAAGGTTTCTACATAAAGAATAACGCTATGGGCTCCCCTGTTACCAACCTTAGGACCACTATTTCATTGCAGTAGCCTCACTCCACCCAGCCACTTTGTTGCTGGTGGAGAGTAGGTGCGAATGGACAAGGGTTTAATTATGTTCCCATAGGCAGGTGCAGACTAAGGAAAACTTCTGCCAGATCTGCTGGAATCCTTTAGAGGTCTCAATGGATTGTGTCACTGGTCTGCATCTAGAAACACAGCCAAATGCTTCTCTGATCTCCACTCCCCGAGTCCGTACCAGCAAAGAAATGGCTGGGGGAGGGCTATGACAGCAAAACAGTGAGTCCGTAGGGCATTGCTGAGAGAGGAGGAGAATACCAACCCTCTGCAACCAGAGGGGGGAAATTAATACACAAATGTAAAGTGGACTTACGCTTATGTATGTCACTAAGAAGATGCCCACCTATGTATGTCTCATTTGACAAGTATGACATTTTTTTCTATTTGTTTCATCAGAAATGAAAAATCAAGAGAGAAGGTGAGTGATATTTCACATGCTTTAGATGCAAAAGGCTCCAGGTACAATTCCTGGCATCTCCAGGTAGGCTGAAAAAGGGCCCTGGTTGAGAGTTCTCACGTTGCTGCATGCCTTCAAGTCATTTCCAACTAATGGGGACCCTAAGGCAAACCTATCATGAGGTTTTCTTGCCACAGTTTGTTCATAGGAGTTTGCCTTTGCCTTCCTCTGAAGCTGAGAGAGTCTGACTTGCCCAAGGTCACTCAGTGGGTTTCCATGGCTGAGCACAGATTTGAACCCTGTTCTCCAGAGTGACAGTCCTATGCTCAAAACCACTATATCACACTGGCTCTCAGTAGTCATCACAGGCAACATTAAACTAGATGGACCAATGGGCTGACCCTTTTAACTGTGTAAGATAGCATCCTGTTTTCTCCCTCATGGTGAAACTAGGTTTCTGCAAAAGAAAGTATTACAGAAGTATTTACTTAACAAAGGCAAAGAAGAAGTCACATGCATTTTACTGGTGAAAGACCTATAATCTGCCATAACTCAAAATCTGAATCACAGCGAGGGTCCTTTGAAAGAAAAGAGTAAAGTGACACCTCTTCATTCGGGCAGCCCAGTTCTTTCAGGAGCAACATAAAGAAAAAGTTGGGGGGGGAATAAAGATGCCAAGTGGGTAAGCCCACTGAAGTATCTTTTTTTCAATAGAATTGATAACTAATGTCCAATAAATACAGAACGAGCACATATCTTAACAGTGTACATTCCTAAGGCCAAATTTTGTTTGTTGCAATGAAAATGCAGTAGCAAACCAGGTTACCAAGGCATAGAAAACTGTATCTCTGTTGACTGGATAGTTAAATGCCAAAATTCCATCACAGAACTAAGGCCTGGATGTCAGTTGGCTTAAAAAGGGGGGTGGGGTTGTGAGATACGCCAAGATGAAGTTAAAAGAGGAAAACAACTGTTCTCTAGAAAACCTTGTAATTAATTGTAAAAGGTACTGAGATTAATGTTGTAAAACACTCCCTTTGCTTCTGAATTCACTCTATGCACATAACAATCTTCTCTGCTGTTTGTACAGCCTTACTGTTCTGTGAAACACTTCATATTTAAGCTTGAGGGAGCACTATCAAGCCATGTGAGGTAATTTAGTTCCCCAACTAGTCCAGGCTTGCTCAGGTTCAACCTGTGTTTATGGACTTTTGTAAAGTAAAAGCATCAAAGGCTTCCTCATGTAAGGCCTCAGGCTGGACTGGCACCATGAAAGAGGTGAGATAAGTGCTAAAAGTCTATCCCTTAATTCAAACAACATCCTTTTCCTTTATTACACCTTACATCCTCCTATCCCCAGTCACCATTTTGGTTACTTGTCAGGACTGTAGTTTGAACTGACAGAGCATGTACATGGATTTTTTGTTGTAGTTGTTGTTTTGTTTTGCTTTGATTCCATTTACAGAAGAATTGATCCCTGAAATCTGCAGTTTAAAAGAATGCAATAGCAAATGATGTGAAAGATTTCTGCAAATCAAAATAGATAGCACTAGGTCAGACCTTAGAAAAGTCACTTATTTGGACTACAACTACCAAAATCATGTAACTAACACAATGCTGGCTGACGATTCCAGGAGTTGTACTCCAAAAATAGTAGTTTTTCCAGGTTCTAGGCTTGATGGACAAATAGATATAAGGCATCTTTCTCATATCTTGTTGATGTTAATTACTCTCAAATCAGCTTTGACATATGGTGACTGTATGAATGAGAGATCCCCAGAACACTCCATCAACAACAGACCTGTTGAGTTCCTACAAATTCAAGGCTGTGGCTTTCTTGATTGAGCTTATCCACCTGTAACGGGGACTTCCTCTTTCCTTACTGCCCACCATTTTCCCTAACCTTATTGTCTTTTCTAATGAGTCATGTTGTTTCACGATATGTCCAAAGTACAATAGCCTCAGTTTGGTCATTTTGGCTCCTTAGGAGAATTTGAGCTTGATTTGCTCTAGGACTTATTTATTTTCCTCCAGCATCACATTCCAAATGAGCTGATTATCTTCCTGTCTGGTTTCTTTTATTGTCCAGCTTTCACAATCATACCTAGAAATCAGAAATATGATAGCCTGGACAATCCTGACTTTGGTACTTAATCATATATCTTTACATTTGAGGATCATATCTAATTCCTTCATAGTTGCCTTTCCAGGTCATACTGTTTTTCTTACTGCTTGATTGCAATCTCCATTCTGATTAATGACTGAGTCAAGGTATAAAAAGTCTTCCAACTATTTTGATGTCTTCATCATCCACCCTAGAAGTTATGTAAATCATCTGTGGTCATTATTTTTGTTTCTTTAATATTTAGCTGTAATCATGCTTTTGCACTTTCTTCCTTGCCTTTCCTCATTGGTCATTATAAGTCTATGTGATTTTCTCCTAGACAGCTAGTGTGGTGTAGTGGTTTGAGCCCTGGACTACAACCCTGGACATCAGAGTTCAATTCTTGCTAAGCCATGGAAGCTCACTGGGTGGCCTTGGGCAAGTCACATTCTCAGCCACAGAAAATCCTGTGGTAAGTTCACCTTAGGATCTCCATAAGTTGGAAACAACTAGAAGGCACCCAACAAAAACACCCTCTTTCTTAATGCAAACCAACAATACACTATCTTATCACCCAACATATTTTCTGTCACTGCAGTCTACCTGCAAAATGTGAACAATAACAGTCAACCTAGCATCATTGTAAGAATAGAAACAGATGTAGATTTTTTAAAAAACCTATTGAAAATTAAAACAATAATAGGAACTATTATCCTACTTACTCTTGTTAGCAATGCATTGGCATACCAATACTACCAAACCACTAAAAGGGCTGTTCCTAAATGCAAATACTTTAAACATTCAAGAATGTTTCCGTTTCACTTTTTTAAATTCAAGAGGGATATCCAGGCAATTAAACCTGAATTAAAATTTTTTTAAATGAAGTTTTGCAGTGAAATAAGCAGCATTTAGAACATGAGTAATTACATATCTCGTTGTGCCTAGTCTTTATCTTTTGTTTACCTGCTAGTAGATCCCACAGAACAAAACAAGTTCAGTCTTCCTGAATGGAACGTGGCTCATAACAGTGCAGTTGGCATAGGACCAGTGGTTTTGTTACCACAGGAGGTTGTGGTTTTGACAGCTTGTACAGTCATCCTCTGTAGGATGATTCACAGTGTAGATGAAATATTCAGCAGCCAGGTTGTGAGTTTCTCTTCAAATGCCTCATATTCTATTGGCCTGTTTCTGAAGCAGTAATCTTCCACAAAACATAATCTGACAGTTTGCACTTCAGTGTCCAGTCTAAGCAACACTCTCTTTTTCTTGAAGCCTATCGGCAAAGATCATTTACATTTCCAAATCCAAATCCATTAATCCCTATTTGTTCAGCTAATGCTGCTGATTAAGGTATGTGTCCTTGACACCTTCTGTTCCTCAGATGTTTCCCTAATTGCTATTTGTCACTAATATTTTCTTGTGTGTGTGAAGAAAGTGGATACCGTGCATACACAATGCAAGACTAGCACAAGGCATTTTGCTGCCTGAAGGAAAGGACCTTCCATGTACAGAAGCTAGCTACAGGTAATGGGACAGGGTCCTTCAACATACCTAAATACACAGGTAATGGGATAGAGTCCTTTACTACACCTGAAGACAGATGACTAATTTACAACATGGAGGGCATTGCTCTGTCATTGAAGAGAATGGAAAGGCCAAGGAGGACAGATAGAGCAACTGAGAGGTTTCCAGTGTTGCTCCCCAACAACTGCTGTCTGTTTGATTTCACTTTGCCTGGTTGCAAAGCTGGTCTTGCTCAAACAAACATTTGAACATATGGCAAAGGCAAGGGACAAGACTGCAGTGGTAGTAGGGGTTAACTGGGCTTTGAAGAAAGCATTGCAGGGTGGAAAGTAAAGAAAGGAGGTGGCAGACATTATCAGCAGGACAAATTGGGGTGCTATAAGACAGAGAGAATCACACAAACTGCCAAAAATAAACCTCTAAAATGCCAGGTTTGTATCCTAATATCTGTTGTTGCATACATTCTGGTTTCCAACCTAGTTCTAGAGGGAGTCATACCATTACTCCAAATGTCACCATCAGAATACAGCTGCAAGAAAACATATTAGGGATAAATTATAAATGTGGCTATGATAATTAACTGTTATAGCATCTATAGAAGTTCATGCACTTAAATGCCCCTAGCAGTAAATCAATAAAGTTGTTTGCTGGTTGCATAAGAACAGGCGCACATTGTTTGCACAGGGAAATAATCAACATGAATTGCATCCAAGTATGAGACTTATAATGGCAAAAGACAGGATGTGAAAGGAAAGCCCAGGGCAGGGCAGGGCCAGAGGGGAAAAAGAAAACATCAGTGGCAGTGGAGGTAATGCTAGTATTCCAGTTCACCAACTCCCACAGCAACCTTCATTCACATCCCAAAAAATGACGGAAATCAGGAAATATTACTCTGAGTTGAACACTTCTGGTCTGGCCTGTCAGAAGGATAGAGTAGTACCAACAAATTACTGGAAACTGCACATTGAACTGAGTCACTGGCATGGATCCCAGTCAAACAGATATGTAAAAGGTCTTTTCCTCCATAGGCCTTCTCTATGAGGGTGTCCTGCAGACTTATAAGAGGCTGCAACAGGCTGGAGTGGCACCCTCTGTCAGGAGAAGAAAAAAAAAGCACTGACCAGTATTATTTCCTTTTGTTTACTAAAAACCCCTCTTCTTTTATTTTCTTTTATTCTCCTCTCTTTTCTTGCATAGTACACCTAGCTTTGTTGGAGAATATGGCAAGTTCAAGTTCCATCAAAGGCAAAATTGTACTTTGTGGTTTTTCTTCTCAGAATTTTGATAAGTAATTAAAACTCTCAATCAGGAGCAGTGTTCAACAAGAATTCAAACTAGAGCTAAAAGTGGTTGGCTCAGTTGCTAAGCAAAAGGTCCAGATTTTCAAATCACAGTCAAGGAATTTGCTTGTAAATCTTGACAATGCTTCTACCACAGAGAAGAGAAACAGCGTTTTTCTCACTCAGACTTTACAATGTAGTTTTGTTTTGTTTTTTCGGAGGGGGAGTAACAAAGCACATAGCAGAAATAACGTAATATCAGTAGAAGGCTAGAAAGTGCCCAATGAGTGCAGAAAGGTACTGTAGATTTTCCATTTCCGGATAAGAAATGATCAAAAGTCTGGCCTCTTTACAGGTTTGTTATGTTTCTGTCTAAGAAAACCTAATTCTGCACAAGCAAATAAACTGGGTCATTATAAAACTAAGGGGTCAATGTGAATCAGATAAACTCCAAGTCAGACAGCTGAGGAAACAAACTTGAAGTTAAGTTGCAACACAGGTTATCCAAGAAGGAAGCAGTAAATCCCTCTGGATCTACAACTTCCCTCATGGAAATAGACAGAGGGGAAGGCAAAAGGTTCATGGGATACATTTTTAAAAGTCAGATATTCCTATTAAACACACTGTATATTTTATTAGTTGGAAAAAATAGTAAAATATCAAAATGCTACCAATCAAAAACAAGGAAAACACATTTTACAATAAGTTTTGAGAGGCTGGTTTTGAAAATGCCACTAATGGGGGAGGGAATCTATCTGTCTGTCTATCTATCTATCTATCTATCTGTCTATCTATCGTCATTACATTCCTTCTCTAAAAGAGAATTGAATTTTCCAGGCAGTAGGAAGGAAAATAAAAGTTCAAATTTTATAGAGCAGAAGCATTTTAATATGATTTCTTTCTATTTCTTCACACCACATTTCAGCCTCTGTGAACAACACCATTATTTCATCTGCTTGTAAGTTTCCTCATATTCACAATTTCCAAATTTGTAAGCCATATCATTTCTCAGATGTGAAAAACAGATTCAGCAAAAGCATTAAGGGTGAATCACATCTGCATCACACTTAAAACTACAAAAAACAGGTAAAAGTAATGCAAAAGGGAACCAGACCGCTATTTCAGCAATTTAATACAGGAAGTTTTTCTTAAGCCATTACCAAGTGCAGTCTCCATAAAAACATGGTATACAAGCAATGGTAATAAATAAGATCCTTTCCACATATACTGCTTTCAAGCCAGGTGTCACTCATCCTATATTTGTGCATTTCATTTTTCCTGTCTACGTTCCAGCCTTACACTTATCCCTGTTGAAATTCATTTTGTTAGTTTTTCCCCAGTTCTCCAATCTATCAAGGTCATTTTAAATTCTGGTCCTCTCCTCTGGGATATTTGCTACCCTCCCCTCCCAATAATTTGATGTCACTTGCAAACCTGATAAGCATGTCTTCTTTTCCATCACCTACACCATTTATAAATATTTTAAACAACACTAGGCCTGGAACAGAACCTTGAGACACCCCACTAATAATTTCTCTAAAAGATGAAGAGTACATTGGTGACCACTTTCCAAATTCACTCAGTCAGCCAATTACATCTTTCTCCTGTGAGGGAAAAAAAGTGTTTATTGTGCTAATCAGCTGTTTCAGATTGTCCTGTTTCAAAAACACTTCATTTGTACTCATTAAGCCTTAATAATGCTATTACAGCATGACATCAGAGCATATTTATATTATTACCTTAAAAAATAAAAATAAAAAATAAACAAACAAACAAACATTGCAGTGGCAACAGAAAAGCAATGGAGAAATCTTTGAAAAACAACCTCATGCAGTAACAGCATCTGAATAGTGACTTTAAATGGCAGACAGGTCAGGATTGCAGCATTATTGCACTACAATATCAAAGCACGTATATAAAAAATAGGGGGGAAACTGAAAAAAGTTTCAAGAGCATAGACCACAGAAAACACAGTTATTCTCTTTGGCAGTCTTGTGCTCCCCAGTCAAGCAGCAAAAGTAGTCTGAGGTTTCCCTGCTGAAGATTTTCTTGGGAATCCCCAAAGGACAGATAACCAGACCACAACCACCCTTCACCCACTAATTGATTGTTCTCATGATGAAGTGGGATGAGACCTCTGCACTCACACTGGCCACTGGATCTAGTGGGAAAGGGAGCCATTAACAGATTATTTTCAACATTAAAAAAATCATGTTCCCAACAACTATACAGCACAACAGCACTGGGAGAACCATGATGTCATGAGATAAAACTGAGACAAAAGTAGGACCAAACCACTGCTATTTCAGTCATGACACTCATCCCACCAGAGTTCAGCAATGCCTATTGAATCATATTTGCTTCCCTGTGTTAATAAAGCAAGTTCATCCCCCACCCTCTATATGTTAGTATAAAAAAATCTAAGGCTACGGTTCACTGTTTCCAGCTGGTTCTTAGTTGTTGTGTTTTGCCTACTCTTTGATTCTTGTACTTTTGGCCCAATTTCCCCATATCACTGAGGTTATTGTCCTCAGCACTTGATATCCCTCTGCTTTTTGCAATACCATCTTAAAGCCGTGTTGATCAAGTTTGCAAGACTCCTAGCAAATATGTTCTTACTAACTGCTGTGAAGGACAACCTATCTCTTATAAGAATTCCTTATTCATGAAAATGCAGACCATGGCCCCAAAAGCCAAATCGTTCCATCTGCAGAGCCAGTTGTTCACCTTGAGTATCTTCTTCTTGGTTGAGCAACTGTGACACACACCTATTTGATACTGACTATGGCCATTTCCGCACGAGACTGTTATAGCTCTTTGATTCCACTTTCAACATCCTATGGAATCCTGGGGTTTGCAGTTTTGGGAGGGGCCGGCCTGCAAACTGCAAACCCCAGGATTCCATAGGATGATGAAAGTGGAATCAAAGTGCTATAACAGTCTCATGCAGAAATGGCCTATGGTGCGACTGAGACCATTCTGAACTGTCTATCTCTTGTGTGTTCTTCATTGTTGTTTTCAAATCTTTTTCTAGGTTATCTAGGACACAAGTACATATATTGAATTGACAAAGCAGCATCCATGTGTTCAAAAGCTTGAAGTATGTATAGCAGCTTGGGAAAGGCAGTCTCCAAGCTGACATCTTAAAACAGGGAATGGGCAAACAAAGGGCTACATGTACACCCCCACAGACTGTGTTTTACATCCATTCAACATTTCAAACATGAAAGCTGATACACATGTGGCCAAGCAACACTCCAGTCTGGTCAAAATGGCAAAAGATTTTAATGGGAAATAACACATAAGCTGACAGAAGCTGCAGAAGTTTGGATAGATAGCTTCCATTCTAGTACCAGTTAGTCGACAAAGCATCATGCATACTTATCTTTCAACTTCTTGCTATGAGATTTAAAGCTCTTAGAGGTCTAAAGGCATCAGATCTTGTCTTATCTTGGAAGCTAAGCAGGCTCGGCTGTGGTGAGTACTTGATGGGAAATTGTCAATGAATAAGGGGTGCTGTAGGCTATTTTTCAAATGAAGCAACAGACAAAACCACTTTTGAATATTCATTGCCTAGAAAACCCTATAAAATTTATGGGCAACTTGAAGGCATATATTGGTTGTTATGTGCTTTTAAGTCATTTCTGACTTATGCAAACCCAAAGGTAAACTCACCACTGAGTTTTCTTGGCAACATTTGTTGGAGCGTTGCCATTGCCTTCCTTTGAGGCTGGGAGAGTGTGACTTGGCCAAGCTTACCCAGTGGGTTTCTGTGGCAAAGCAAAGATTCAATTCCTGGTTTCCAGAGTCCTATTCCAACATACAAGCCACTACACTATGCTGGCTCCAAGGCACATACACACATAGATTATTATCTTAAAGGCAGAGTAGCAAAGGGAATCACTTTCATCCACTAGCAGCAAGCCTATCCTATCTCTTCAATTTCACAGACACTTTGGCCATTTCTGCACTAGACTGTTATAGTGCTATTATCTCACTTTTAACTTCCTATGGAATCCTGGGGTTTGCAGTTTGGAGAAGGGCTCACCCTTCTCTAAACTGCAAACCCCAGGATACCATAGGATGTTGAAAGTGGAATAATAGCACTATAACAGTCTAGTGTGGACATGGCCTAACACAAAAAAAAAAAAATAGTCCCACAACCCACAGTAGCAGCAGGAAATCATTTTATTATTCCTGTGGGGAGAAATGAAAGAATCGTACAGAAATGTCCTAACAAAGGCAACATTCGGGTTTTGTTGCCGTCTGCTTTGCATTTGGCTGTGAAACCAGAGATTAGATAACACAAGCCTCATGTCACTACTATCATGAGATTCATAAAGAAAGGAGCAATGTTTACCATGTTCCTTTGTAAGCTGCATCCCTATAAAGTGAAAAGCTTGCTACTGCTACCTATGCTAACTACTGCAGTGTATCTGGATTTTGGCTAACACATTTTGTAACTAGTGTAGGCAATTTGATTTCCTTCCTTCCCACCACCACCTAGCCAAATGTCTTATAGTCACAGAGAGGCAGCATTCCACTTGTTTCTTCAAACTTACTTCCATTGTGCTTGGCTCAAAAGAAAACTGGCAAAGTTAAACAAAAGGGAATGTGCTCATATCCTCCATTATGCACATACAAAATGATGTTTGGAAAGACTTTCTCCATTAAAGCACTGATTATTGTGTCAGTGTACCTTAGAAAATCTGGCAGATTAAGGTTCCACAGCTCATCATAACTTTCCATTCCCTGTTATCAAAGCTATTTCATATCGCCCCCACAAGCCTCATGCAAAATGAGAATTTGAAGAGCATTATCTTTTATTTCAAAGTAAAAGAAATGGAAAGTATAAAGCATCTCTATCACTTGACTTCCTAATTTCCTGAATATGATATATATTTCCCCACCACGTCACGTGGTAAGGGAAACTGGGGAATCTCAGTTTCAAGGGCCTGCTCTAGCCTGTCAAAAGAATCAAGTTACAAGGAATGCTGATACAGGTATATATAAAGGAGAAATGGAGGGAAGGACGAGTAAAGACTTTCAGAGGGAACATTTGCCTCTGAATTTAGAAGGAGGCTGACCAAGGCTGATTCCTCATTCCTAGGAACAGAGCTAAAACACAGATACAATTGATAGACAGGAACCAAATGCATTTTATCTAAAATGTCCTCTAAACCACATCTTTCCTGTTTTATGCAAATTAAAACAACCCACGACACAAGTAACTTTTTGGTGTGTAGTAATGATCCAATGTTCTGAAAGGCAAATATAGCATTTAAAACAATATCAGAGTAGAAAGGGGTAAAAATAAAATGTGATTACAGCTGCAATCACATGCATCCTAACCTCAGAGTAAGCCTTACTGAATACAATTAGATTTGTTTCTGAGTAAATTTACACAAGAACCAGTGTGGTATAGTGGTCTGAACATTGGACTATGACCCTGGAGACCAGTGTCTGATTCCCTGCTCAGCCATGGAAACTCATGGGGTGACCTTTGGCACATTACACATTCTCAGCCCCAGAAAATCTCATCATAAGTTCACTTTATGGTTGCCATAAGTCTGAAATGACTTCAAGGGACACAACAACAAACTTAAACAGGATTATGCTATATTGTCGCAAAATAATACATTCAAACATCTGGCCCTGGACAATTTCTTTTACATTTAGTCAGGGCTGAAAAACCTTTGACCATGCAGATGTTTTCAATTCCTAGGTCCTTTCCACAGCACCCTTCCATCCCACAATGGGGATGGGAGGAGGCCGGGACCACAACAACGCTTCTGCATGACATCGTCGCAGTCCCTTCCTTTTCTCATCCCCAGGTATACTTACCTGTCCTGAGGAAGCTGCAGAAGCATGATGGCTGCACTTCCTGCCCCAGCACAGCCTGAGAAAGTACCCAGCTACACTGCAGAAGGAACAGGCACGGCCCTTCCTGGCAGAGCCACTGCCAGGATACCCACCAGACAACTTTACTTTACTGGACAATGTAGGGTGTGGAAAGAGCCTTAGAGGCTCCATCCAGCATGGTCAGTATTAAGGGACTGTGGGAGTTATAGTACAAAGCATCTGGAAAGCCAAAGGTTCCCTACTTCCACATTAAGAGAAATAGGGATTTATGGAATGACAGTGAGCTCTTAGTCATCTGAATACATGAGACCCATAAGTATGTAGGGTCCAAGCTGTCCCATTCCCAATTCAGTGCTATACACATCTGATTGGAAAGAACACACTATCCCCTCCTATTATATGTAAGCTCTTCTTTCAGTTTTTGCATGTTCAGCACAAAAGTCTGAAGGTGATTTTGATGTGGTCTGAGGATAATTCTATGTGCATATAGAGTGAGATTTGTATGTGTGACCCATGCTTCCCTATGCACTCTTAGCCCATGGATAGTTAAACCACTGTACTGAATAACTATCAGCCAGCTTCCAATATTTCTTTTTGGGGCAAGGTGCTACAGTGTGTCTCAGCTTCAGGAGTTCCTATATGAGATGGATTATCTGTATCAATTTAGTCTGGTTCAGGCCTGATAATGGGACAGAGATAGTTTTTGTTGCCTTGGTAGACGACCTATACCAGGGACTAGACAGGGGAGTGCATTTCTAACGGTTCTGTTAGACCTCTCAGTCTGTTAGACCTCTCAGCATGCTCTCAGTACCAGGCACCATGGTAACTTTCTGGGTCACCTCACTGAGATGGGGCTTGTTTTACAATGGCTCCATTCTTTTCTCAAAGGGAGAGTCCACAAGGTGGTCCTGGGGGATTTCTGTTCCACTTATTGGCCACTGCCTGTGGAGTCTATCAGGGTTGTTTTGTCCTCCATGCTATAGTCTATATGCATGAAACCCCCATGCTATACTCTGTTTACATAACATGTAAAAGATTGCCTGATATTTCAGGGTCAGTTGTCACCAGTATACCAATGACACGCAGTTCTATTTCTCTTTTCCATCTAACGCCAAGAAAGTCTTTTCCAGGCTAAACCAGTATCTGGCATCAGTAATGGACTGGAGTAGCTTAAATTAAGCTTTATCCAGACAAGACAGTTCCTAGTCAATCAAAAGGCAGATCATGGAATAGGGATTCAGACTGTGCTGGATGGGGTTACACACCTCCTGAAGATACAGGTTCACAATTTGCATGTATTCCTGGATTAAATCTGAGTCTAGAGGCCCAAGTTTCTGTGGTGGGAAGAACCACATTTACACAACTGAAATTAGTGCATTAGTTGTTTCCATTTCCATTCCTGGAAATATCTGGACACAGTGACATATGCCTTGGTTGCATCCCTTTACATATATGAGACTGAGTATGAAACTTTAGCAAAAAAAAGTTGCAGCAGACTGTTAAATAGGGCTGGCTACAGGGAGCACACAACTCCCTTGTTACAAAAATTCCAGAGGCTGCAAGTCAGGTTCAAAGTGCTGGTTATGACCTCTAACACTCTGTACTGTTTGGGTTCAGCATATCTGAAGGAATGCATTTCCTATATGAGCCGGCTCAGCCTTTAAAATCTTTGGAGGAGGCCTTTCTCTCAGTCCCATCACCTTCCCAGGCATATGTGATAGGAACCAGGCTTTCTTGGTGGCTTCCCCTAGGCTTTGGAACTCTCTCCCTTAGGGTGGCTACAATGGTGCTGTCTTTTCTGTCTGTCCCTCAGCATATGAAATCTTTTCTGTTCTGACAGGCAGGCTTTCCTAGGAATTGACTGCAATGGGCTTTTAATGATGTGCTGTTCTTCTGACTTTTATCTCTCATCTTTTAATGGATTTGTTTTAAAGGGCTTTAATTTAATTTAATTACATTTTAACAACACAGTCATCCCTCCACATTCACTAGGGTTAGTGAAAAAAACATGAATAACTCTAGGCCCTCCCAAATCATATTTAACACAGAAAAAAAGAATGATCATCATATTCAACCCACCGTGGGTTCCTTTTAGGCATCAGGGTTCCTTCACAAGGCAGAAGTGTGGGGCTGGAAGGGCTTGCTGCCACCTCCACTGGTGCCCCGCACCATTTTTAATAGGGACTTCTAGCTTTGTTTGCAGTTTCTTAGTCTCACAAGGCTTGTAGTCCCTATTGAAAATGGCATAGGGGAGCAGCAGAGCTGACAGCAAATAACACATGAATAATCAAATCCACAAAAGTGAAACCTACAAATGTAGAGGGCTGACTGTAACTTTTTACTTATGTCCTTGTAGGAGTTTTTAACTTTTTTTTTAATTTTGCAAACTTTGGGTGAGGAAAAAGTGGGGAAAGTGGGGATATAATTTATATATTAAACACCATAAATTAACACCAAGCAAGCCAAATGAGCATGCTGGTTTCTGTTGAACTGTTGGGCACCTTGACTCTAAGTATTAGAGATGTTAAATACAGGCATTTTCTTTGAAACACTAAATGAACACTAATCTAAATGCCATGGGTTAAATCAAATGCTTATCCTCACTTAATCAACTCTTATGTAGCTCCCATTGATTCAATGGGTCTTTTCTAGTCAGGACTAACAATTGGATTTGGCCCCATAATTCTTAGTGCAAAACAGACTAGCACATCTAGGACAGCCATGTGGAAGCCAGGTAATAACCATAATAAACTAGATGCAGTTGACTAGTACATTCTACTTGAAGTACCAGCAACCTATACTAGTTAACTATTAACTAGTAAGTCAGGTTGACTTCTTAAATGTATACACAGAGGTTTTAAAAAATTATAGTAATGTGTGGGACCAGCCTTCTAGAAGGATAGTTAAAGTTGCTAAGCAAGGTGCAGCATAAGCCTTCCCAGCGTGACAATATATGAAGGCCTCAAAAGTAAAACCAGGGAGGTAAATTTTGAATGAGGATCTGGAAAAGTGAAGGAGGAGCCACTCACAGTGTGTCGGGAGTTTATGCAAGGAGAGGACAGTAGCCCTATAACTGCTCTATAGAAAATAATTTTAAAAGGACCTAAATATCCTAAAAGCACAAGATTCCATCTGATCTTGGAAACTAAGCAGGATCAGCCCTTGGATGGGAGACTGTAGTGGATACCTGATGCTGTAGGCAATATTTCAGAGGAATGAACTGCCAAAACCATCTTTGAGTGGTTCCTTGCCTAAGAAAACCCTATGAAATCCATGGGGTTGACATAAGTCTATGGAAGACTTAAAGGCACATAGACACACACACAAAATACACTTTATGTTAAGGTGAGAGTTATTCCTCAACTATACAGTGTCACATGGAACATTTAGTATGCATTAAATGCATAGTTATTATTGTGTGCCTTCAAGTTGTTTCCAATTTATGGCAACCCTAAGGTGAACCTATATGGGGTTTTCTAGGTGCTGAGAGTGTGTGATGTGCCCAAAGTCACCCAATGGGTTTGCATGGACAAGTGGGAATCAAACCCTGGTCTCCAGGGTCATAGTCCAACATTCAAACCACTATACTACGCTGGCTTTCATGAGCAAAAAGTAACTTTTGGGACAACAATGATCAAAACTGGATTCTGGGAACTATAGTCCAAAAAGTAACTTTTTTGAATCTGATCACTCTGAATGGGAAACCTTTTATGTGCAGCAGATGCCCCTATGGTCTTGGCTGTTTTTAATCTCAGCAACACAGAAAGCTATTTCTAGGTGACACAGTGAAAATTGTTGGAACATCACAGTGAGCTGCTAGCTAGATGGAGAGTCTAAAAGCAGATACAACAACACAACACCGCTGCTTGTCTGTATGAATTCACCACCGAATAAGCCAAAAGCATGGTGTCAACATTCTTCTCCCATTCCGCTAGAGCCAGTTTTACTGTTAGTGAGCCTATTGACTCAAGTGACGCATAGAAAGTGGGGTAACAGAAGCCTCCTAACTGGTCCTTTTAGGCTCCAAAGCTGTTCTCTTCTATGCATACACCCCTAAACCCTTGTCCTTGACCTCCTAGAATAGCCTAATGTCTATGGTGTATTAGAAGATCTTCCCATTGCCAGTACTGAGGTAAGATTTAACCTCTCAGCTCATTTTGCTTCTGTACTTGGAATGAGGAAGGAACACAAACTCCTCCTTTGTCTCAGAAAGTGAAATAATATTTGGGCTGGCATTGGATTCTATGTAACGTAAAAGCCTGTGTGACCAACACCTGACTTGTTCACATCAGAGACTGCTTTAACGTTTTTACTGGATTTCCTCCTAGCTAGCTTTTTGCTCCTGCTCCAATCTGCAAGGCATCAAGGTTAGGACAAAAGCAACGACTGTCACCATTTTTAATTTTGGTCCTCTTATAAAATTAGGAGAAACTGGATGTTTAAAAGATTGCTCACTTTAGGATGAGGGAAAGGAAAAAGCATGGTATTGTAAAATATTCACGAATATAATTTTTACCAGAATCTCATACAATAGACAAACATTATTACCTGCATACTGAAAGTCTAAGGCAAGGGTTAGGGCCAGCTGACTTAGTCTATTTTTTTTTCAAATGTGCAAAAGTTCTTTTCAAGCAGAAAAAAATTCTGGGTTTCATACTCCTGTTGTTATGTGCCTTTAAGTTAACTCCAACTTACAGCAGCCCTAACATAGGATGTTCTTTGTAAAAGTTATACAAAGCAGGCTTGTCATTGCTTCTTCTGAGGCTGAGAGAGAGTGACCTGCTAAATGTCACCAAGTGGGGTTCCATGGTTAAGTGGCAATTCAAACCCTTGTCTCTCAGACTTCTACTCCAACACTCAAATGCTTACACCATGCTGTACTCTTGATTAGGATAATAAGTACCTTCCTGCATCATAGTAAAGCCATTGACTCCAGGAAACTGCAGTTTGGTTGGGCGAAGAGTGGCCCTCCAGAGGTCATTGGACTGCTATTCCCAGCATACTTCAGCATTTGCTACAACAGCTAATGCTGCCAGGAGTTGCAATTCAACAGCATCTGGAAACTGGCCAGTGGAAACCGGCCAGTGCTCCAGCCTTGGATCGGGATCTACTTTCTGCAGATGTCTGATCTGATCTGATCTGTGAATGAATACTTGAAATGAAATCTGAATCAGGAACTACATGGTGCATAAGTACAGTAAGCATCATGTACCTTTAGAAGTCAAGTGCAGCACGCAAAATACTCCCCTTATCCTCACAGATGTGAGGTGGTGAAAAATGGAGAGAAGTCTTACTTCTTTTTATTTTAAATCAACAATGACTTTTGACTTTCATGTGGAAATGCCTGGATCCCCTGTCGAGAGAACAGTTCCATACACGTTTGTTAGCATAACTGACACATTTGCTCACACGAATAATTTGCAGTCAGTGATTGCACAGCAGTGATGAAACAAAAAGAGGAAAGAAGGAAAAAACAGATGACTTGTACCCTTTTTTTTTTCTTTTTTTGGTCACTCTTCCTAATACCTTGAGGAGTTTTTCCATGCCAATGGCATTCAGCAATTATAATCACACAGTAAAATACCTAAGGTTAATGAGTAACCTCAAAAGGAAGTTACTTCACATAATGACAGCAATTTCTCTGAACTAAATGTTAATAATAAGGCCTGTAATACGGTAAGAAGGAAATGGTGGCAATTGGCAAATGGAACCCTGTTGCCTAGTAACAAGTCCTTAAGGTATGAGCTAGGTCTTTTTTCTTTCTTTCTTTTTTTTAAACAACAGCAAGGAAAACATTTCTAGCCTGAGCTGATTGCGGAAGGTACACATTTTATAACTCTGGCAACTGCCTTAGGCAGGGAATTGGAAGGAATTGCTTACTTTTGATTAACAATCAGTTCAAGAGTACAAAAATGGTTCTAAACCCAAAAACAGCTTTAACGGGAAAGTGTAAAAACCCACCTTAGGCTGTCAGTCCTATCCAAACACTTGCATAGGAGTAAGCCCCACTAGGGACTATGGGGGGGTATGCTTCTCAGCAGTCATGCATAGATTGCTGTATCACTGTTGCTGTTACAAACCACATTCCGTAGTGCAGTGCTTTGGTGTTACCGGTATTAAACATTCAAGCATTAATGTAATGAGTTGAACTGCACCCTTTTTTGACAGACGACAATGGAAGGGTTGTGCAACCACCTGCACTTCAGTCAAGCTTCAGGAGCCTGTCTCACTGAGTCAGACAGACACAATGCCCTCCAGCTATGAGAATTGTGTGCTAAAAAAGAAGCCACACCTTCTAAAGAACAGAGTGCTTTTAACCCAGCCAGCTACTTTGTAGTGACAAAGTCGCAGGTAGACTCTGAAACCTCATACTAAGGAAACCTTCACAACATTCCAGCACCTACCACTCTCCTTCAGTTCTCCAGCACTTACAACTCTCCTTTGTTTAGAGTCCTAATTGAAAACAAAAGGTTATGGAAATATGACATTAGCAGATTATGCATGCACAGCTCCAACTTGCCAGAAGTGGAGTACCATTCTGAAGTGTTGTGGAAGACCTTTTTCTATGTCAGGTTTTGGTGACAGCATTAAGATGCTGAGAGAAGCAAGAGACTAGGAAAATGAACAAATGAGACAAAAACCAGCCACTGCCTAGTGCAGAGTGTTTCAAGGGTGTTCTGTAATCTGTCACCTGGCAGATGGTTCCTGTCCCTGCCTCTTTCTCCAAACAGCCCTTGGAAACCTTCAGCATGGTACAATAGAGCAAGACATTCCTCCCCAACCAGCATATATTAGATACATATTGTCTCTGAAAACAAGAGATTTCATTCAGCTAGCAGCTACTGATAGATGTAACAACCAAAAATTGCCTCTGTCTGTCTGTCTGTCTGTGTTTACTCAAGGCTACATTCCTAGCTACATTCTGCAAAGTCCCGTGATTGTGCCTTTCTTAAGATGGTAACATTTAAGATGTCAGGTGGGAAGATGAAATGTTTGATGCTTTCCTCTGTAATAAATAAATAAATAAATAAATAAATAAATAAATAAATAAATAAATAAATAACCTTTCAACCTAGCACATCAAGGCAAGGACTAAAATAAACCTTTCTTTCAGGTATGCGTGTATTCTAGACACAGGAAGCTGGTTCTGCATACAGACCTATCATCTGATGTGATACAATCCCAAAAGCAATTTACAATATGATCTTTCAGCATATGCAACTCAGATCTTTATAAGAATTATCATATTTTGTGGGAATGAATTCTTAATTAACAGCATAATCTGATGAATGAGCATTCTCTTCCCCTTCTTTTCTGGACACAGTTCAAAGTGCTGATTATTACCTATAAGGGCCTGAACAGTTTGGGACTGTGTCATCTGAAGAACCTCTTCATGAACCTAATCATGCATTGTGTTCATCACAGAAGCCTTTGTGTTCCACCATCTTCAAAGTACATTTGTTGAAGATACAAGGGTTGACCTTGATAGCAGCTGACAATGTGCAATTCCCAATGAAGATTTAATTGGCTCACCATCTTGGCTGGAGAAAGCCAGTCAAGTCCAGTCACAAAAGTTCCTTTCCCTACCCCTGATTCCCAGGACCCAAAGGGTAAGTCCAGGCAACACCCTTTCATCAAAAACTTTCTGTGGGTGCGCACCCACAAGTGCTTAAGGACTCCCTTTCTTGCACTAGCATTTAAAGAAGTGACCAATAAATACCAGTTGAACCAATGAGATCAACAAACCATCCAACCATTCACCCATAAGTTTAATAAAGCCAATTAAACCATTCATTTAGATCACTCCACAAAGCCAATTGTCCCAATAGGTAACAGGAAGAGTTAGTACAGAGTAGGCAAAACAACCTTCCTCTCTGTGAAGGCCAAAAGGAAAGTAACATTTCTACATAGATCCCTAAGGTGACCAGCCAAAGTCTATACTAACCTCCAGAGGGAAAGGTGGGATATACAACGAGGGAAAGACAGTGTTATGGCATATACCCATTGACTTTGCTGCCTCCTCTTCTGCATTGTGACACAGGACATCAGGACACTTCCTGTCTTTTCTTCCTCCTTCTGGAAGGACAAATGCTCTGCCCCCAGCAGCCATCATTGCATGCAACATGGAATTAAGGAGTCAAGTAAAGGCTCAAGTTTGTTGTGCCCTAGGTTGTGAGCCTTTACTTGACCCCTTACCTCCCTATTGCATGAGAAAGTCACTTTGGGAAAGTACAACCTCCATAAATCTCCAACTGCTTAGAGATTCTGGAATTTGCAGCCCCAAAAAATAGCTTTCCCAAGCTCTGGAATTTTTTGATTCCCAGAGGGGCCATAGGGTTTAGTGAATCTTCTTCTCCCCCATGAACAGAGAAAGAAATTAACACTTCACAAACCACCTCAGAGCAGATGTTAAAACTGCTATCCTTGACATTCTACCAGCAGTGCTTCAAATAGTACTGGAAAAACAAGAGTGTTCTGGGAGGGATAGTGAGGGCACACTGGTGAAGGTTTTGGATCCCAAGTCCTTATGTTACACAAAACATCCTTGGAATAAAGAGAAAAACATGCTGTTCCTGAAACTGCCATACTTATTTAGCATCCAGCCACTCTCCTCTGCTTCCACTTAGGACAGGAGTGGGTAACTGTGAAGGGGGCAGGGGCCATTCTTCAGTCCCATGCCCCTCCAGCAGGCTATACCAGTGCCCAGCCTGTCTGGGATATCACATAACTTACTGTTTCATATTCAGCCACTGGGTGGAAGAGTTAGTTTGGGGGCATGTAGGGAGCATGTGATTGTAGAAGCACAACAGGTGTTTGCTTCAGCAGTCTTTACCCATTTGGGGGCAGGTCTGTGCTGAAAAATTGCCTAAAAAGTTTTTCTGATTTGGGGGAATTGTGGGAATTGAGGAGCTTCAGGGGCAGCAAATCAGGGCCATGAAGACCTATGAGGCCTGAAACTGCACTTTGCCTGTCCCCAACTTAGGGGATAGGGAATCTGGCAGCTCCTCTGTCTCATTTTCCTTCTGCCTTGTCATCTTTAGGCTCAGGGTTGCAATGCTGCTTACATTCTCTTGGAAGTGTCTCCCTTTGAACACAGTGTGATTTACTAC
Organism: Ctenosaura bakeri; assembly: GCA_948474755.1. Taxonomy (NCBI): domain Eukaryota; kingdom Metazoa; phylum Chordata; class Lepidosauria; order Squamata; family Iguanidae; genus Ctenosaura; species Ctenosaura bakeri. The sequence goes on along the minus strand of CAOLHI010005072.1, from coordinate 56,274 downwards.
TAAGCAGTTACAGAGAACTGATGTGGTGCAATGGTTTGAATGTTGGGGTTTGAATGTTGGACTAGAACTCCAAGAGACCAGGGTTTGCATCATTGCTCAGCCATGGAAATCCAGTGGATGACCTGGGGCAAGTCACACTCTCTCAAGTTTAGTGAAAGGCAATTGCAAGCCTCCTTTGAATAAGACCTACTAAGAAAACTTTAGGATAGGGTTGCAGAACATTGGGACCAACTTGAGTACATATTACAAGAATAATAGCAAAATCATAGAACAGTGTTGCATTCCTAAAACAAGTCTGGAAAGAATCAGTCAGTTTATTTTGCTGACCAAATACTATTCATTCTCACTACATCGTTAAAATGTTTCAAGATAACACCCATTCTTGGTAATGTTGAGCCTACACAGAATGCTAGAATCATAGATTTGGAAGGGACCTAGTGGACCACAGAGTCCAACCTCCTGCTCATTGCAGGATCTCCAGCTAAAGCATCCCCAGCAGGTAGCTCAGTGGCCTCTCTTACAACCTTTTCACTCAAAAAATGCAAGTAAATCTGTTTACCATTTTATAGCTCCATTTTAAAATGTGTGTTAGACACAATATTGTATACTTCAACAGTAAGTAGCAACCACGTATCATATTTGATAATGAAATGACATTATGGTAGAAAAGGATTTAATCTCAGCCCTTTTCTGTTTGATTGCATATGATGAACTTGTCCCATTTTCTTTTCTTCTCTTTTCTTTCTGCCAAAACACACTGAGCTGTTATCTTCAGCTGGTTGCAGTTATGTTTTCTGTAGTATTATTTCTGCAGGAAGAGATGATAATTCTGTGGCTTGTGTTTACAGGAAGTGGTTCAATGGGAAAAGTTTAAAACATCCCAGAAATACAGGATGCTCATTGCTGTGTTAAAAAACAACAATAGAATGCTTCCTGGGTGAATGTTCATCAGATTCAAGAAAAATATTGCAGATTTCATTGCAGTGTTTCATTCCAGATGTCCCGTTGCTGATTTCAACCTTCCAGTTTGGGAACCCACTCCCCTCATGAGAGGACCCAAATTTTGTACCTTGCAATTTTGTTGTGATATGCAAGATGTTGCATTCTGCTGTTATCACACTGAGGTAGCTCCAGTGGGTTTCTTGATTCACATTCATGTAAGCCAGATCAATGTTAGCTGGAGAAATGGAAACACTGAGCCTAAAGACGGTGTGCGTGTAAATACAGTTTACATTAAGAACTGTAAATTTAAAAGGCTTAAGTAAGTACAGGTGTTTTGTGGTTGCTACTTGCTGATCTGGCAAGCAGTTGTTAGTCATTTGATCAGAAGGCCCATCTGCAAAGATCTGAAAGATAAAAGCTTTGATTGTCTGGCCTTTATGTTTGTCTGGCTCCTCTTCACTCATTCTTGTGAACTGACAGAGCCTCCAAGTAGTAAGAGAACCCTATCCAAGCTATCCTGCTTCACAGATGTGCATATGCTGAGCTGATTCAATATGGAGCTGATAGTTTGATTAACTGTCTGTTCCTAATGGGAATCACAGGCATCATACTCTCACAGTCACAAGGTATAATTTCAATGTCCAAAAAGAGAGGTTTCTCATAAGGTTCTATGTGCGACATATAAATTAGTTTACAGATAATCTAGCCCACTCCTCATTGAAGCCTGACTGTTCCTGTGTGGTATATTGGTGTATATATCAGGACTGAACAAGGACTGGGAAGAGGGACAAAGCCAGCTGTTGTCAGAGAAGACATGGGTGGTCCTGGAATATTCAGGCTGTGCTTGAGAATCTGCACTGATCTCACCATCAGAAGGAAAGTGTCTCTGCGATTTCAAGTAGGTTTCCACTGGAAGTCAACGGGTAAGCAAAACACAGTAGGTTTCCAAGACTGCAACAGTTAGGGGAACCTAAGCAATCATGCAATCATTAGTTAGGCAAGCAGCAAAATTATACTATACATGGTAGTTTAGAATATCCCAATGTATGCATAGGCTCAAAAAGCAAACATAATTTCCTGTATGCAAGAAGAAGAAATTTGATACAGTGGACTTTTGGTATTCGTGAGATATTAGTTCTAGGACATCCCACCAATACCAAAAATCATGCATGGTCAAGTCAGCCTCACAAGGCTAGCAGAGAGATTAAAACTCTGAGGAAAGGTTTATAAGCTCGCTTTTAAATTGGTGCAGGGCAGCGGCAGAGGTGGCAGAAAGCCCCAGCTGCCAGGAACACACTGCAATCTTTGAGCTCCCCCATCTTCAGAGAACACACCAGTGGGGTAGTCCAAACAATGCAGCACACCGGGCAGACAAGGCTTTCCACTGCTTCCACTGTTGCCCTACATCGTTTTTAATATGGGCTTACTGTATAAGTCTCATCTTATATTCACAGTCTCTCTGAAAACCTCATGAGGGATGCAGAGAGACTGGAAAGTCTCACAAAGTGAATACTTACACAGTAAGCTCTGATTAAAAATGGGATCGGCTGCCTGGGTCTGCTTTGTGGAGGTGTCATTAGGTGTCGGCTTTCTGTTGCCAGACAGTGGAGTGCAGAGATATTCAGCAGAACTTAGCAATTCAGTAGTGCTTGCCTGCTCAGGGTTATGCAGAATCAGAGTCAGGCATCAGTCCAAGGGTTCAGGAATCCAGCAGGCAGCAAGATCAGACAGTCCAAAGATCAGAGAAGATAGGCAGATGTCAAACAGGAAATTTCTAGCACACACAAAGGCAAGGTCTGACAAACACATGAGTTATTTCTGTCATCAGGTCGCTGCCCTCTGCCTTCCTTAAAAAGGCTGGAGCCAGCTGGCTCTCATCCCAGCCTGGTCAGCTCATCCCAGCCTGGTCAGCAGACTTGCGTCTACTTGTCCTCCTGAGGCTGCCATTCACCCAGAGAAGCTGACTCTTGGATCATGACAGAAGGAACTCCATCACCCTGAAGGCAAAAGCGGGTGGCCAGTATGTTCCCCACAATGCATTCAAATGTAGGATATTGTACATATTTGAAACTGCGGTGGGTTAAATTTGCAGATCCTGAGCTCTCAGATACAGCGGGCTTACTGTATCAGTTTTTTTAGTACAATCTGAGGCTATTTATATTAGGAATTTTTAAAACTGTACAGCAAATGACAAATGGCAACAGAATTCTTTGGCAAGCAAGGAATTTATTTCTACCACTTCCTAAACAGTTGTATCTACTTCAACAGTCCGCCTGCCTATTGCAAGAAATTGTTATTATTCCAAACCATTGAGCCATTCAACCCACAACAGCCTTCTCTAAAATGGTACTCTCTCTCCAGACACTTCTAATACTAATTTAATATGTTTCTAAGTGTTTTAAACCATTACTGATTCTATTTGAATTGTTGTACATTGCCTTATTAGTACATAAATACTATTAATAAATTCAATAAGTAGCCAAAAATGAATGTGTTGGACTACAACTCCTTTATCCTCAACCAGCCCAGCCATTGGCCTGTTTGAAAACCCTCATCGTGGGACAATAAGAACGTCACAATCTAATGTGTTAGAATTTTCAAGCATTCAGCCCACAGGGTTAACAACTCGATCTATGGATAAGAGTAAGTTTATAAAGCCTTAGACACTCCATACACCCTGACATAAATAAACATCAGATAGTCCTCTCATCCTAGCAAATATCCTGTGGGATAAGAACACACATTTTGATCTTGCATCAGTTTCAGAAGAAAACAAAATCTAAGATTTTTATCAAGGTCTGTTTCAGAAATTGAAAGCCATTTATAATTTGAAGCTGGATGAATTAAATACTCAGTAAATGACATTATTAGTGTTGGTATCTTTGCTTATATCTTGTCATTTTCCCAAGACCGGGACTCAAAGCGTCTTGCACATTAAGAAAATGAGAATTTAAAACATGCCAAAAGCAACATTAAAACAGAATGAAACTATTAACCATATTAAAAACATACAACCTAAAAAGATTTTTAAAACAAAGCAGTTTAAAATACAGTATTTACAGCCCTTTGTTAAAAACACTCAATTCTAAAAGCCTGTCTGAATAGCTAAAAAAAAGTTTTCACCTGCTAATGGAAGGACAGCAAGGAGGACGCCCTTCTAGCCTCCCTAAGGAGGAAATTCCAAAGTGTAGGGGCAGCCACTGAGAAGGCCCTCTCCCGTGTTCCCACTAGCAGTACCTGTGAAGGGACTGAGAGAAAGGCCTCTCCCATGGATCTCATGGTCCAGGCAGGTTCATATCAGGAGATATGGTCTGTGAAATAGCCTGGACTTAAGCCAAATACGGTTTTGTAGGTCATAACCAGCACTCTGAGTTGTGCCAGAAACACACTGACAGCCAGTGCAGCTGTTGGAGCAGGGGAGATGTATGATCTCTGTAATCAGTTCCAGTTAACAATGTTGCTCTTTGTACCAACTAAAGTTTCTGAACACTCTTCAATGGCAGCCCTATGTAGAGTTCATTACAGTAATCCAAAAGGGATATAACTGTGGCATGTGTCTCCTTAGTCAGTGCACATACCCCCAGAATCGGGCACATTTGGCACACAAGTTTTGAGTGTGCAAAGGCATTCCTGGCCACCACAGAAACCTGGGCTTCCAGGTTCAAGGCTCAGTCCAGCAGAGCTAAATTTTACTCACTATCAAACAATGGTATGTGCAAAGGCTGGGGAAAGACCCACAGATGGAAAAGGAAGAAGGCAGTAACTTGAGGTTTCCCCCTTTGCTATTTGAGAGCTTTAAAACCCATGAAGATTCAGCTCAGTCTTAACTCTGAAGAGTCACTGAAGCTTAAGAAGTTGAACTCTTGCACATTACCTTGAGAGTAATGCATTATAAACAAGAGTAAGCTGTTGATCTTGCTGGGAATTTTTGCTCTTTTCACATGGTTGTTAATAAAGTGGTCTGTACCTGCAGAAAGCTAAATGTTATGCCCTTTCCACATAATCAGTTGTTGGGGGCAATTAGCTAATATATTGTAAACCGCTTAGAGAGCACTTAGCTGATAAGCAGTATAGAAATACACATGCTATTGCTATTGCTATTGCTATGAGCAGGCTGTTCCCAAATGCCTGCTGGAGAAAAAGAAAAAAAAACTACCTGCAGTCAAAGGACATCCCACTGGGTGGTAGTCTACCCTCTCAAGGAAGGGAATTCCAGTGGGAACAACCACTGAGAAGGCCCTCTCCAAATGTGAGGGTAGTGGGATAAGATACAAATTATTACTATGAACCAATTGAAATGCAAAACAATGTACTATCATCACACTGCAGTTAATTTTTAATTGAAAAAAATTCAATGAAATCTGTAAAATCTACCAAAAATGTACAGTCAGCTTTCACTCAAGTAGTTTGATATTTTTCTTTTACACATTATATTTTATTTTAACTTTAAAATGATCCAATGGTGGATCTGTAACAATATTTGTGATATCAGAACACAGTTATTCAAAGGGTACACATAGTAAAGTATGGCAAACACTTCTGTGCCCAATTCATCACAGTAAGAATGACAAGGCTAGTGTCAGACTGATGGTCTGGAAGAGGTTGACTGTATTCTGGTTCAGAAGCAAAAGATTTAAAGAAAGCAAGTAGCACCTTTGAGACAACTGAGAAAAGGAAATTTCTAGCATAAACTTTCATCAATTCTAGTCCACTTCAACAGATTCAGGGTGCACTGAGGTGGAAGGGAGTCCACAAAAGCTTTTACTAGAAATTTCTTTTTCTCAGTTGGTGCTACAGAATCCCTTTATCTCTTTTTATGCCGAAACAGACATAACACAGTTATGTCTTTGAATACTAGTTCAGAAGTCTAATTCTTACAAGGCAAGCCAAAGCTCAATGGAAGATCACATACTTTATCTGCAGAAGGTTCCAGCTTCAACACCTGGCAGCTCCAGATAAGGCTGGACACCACTTCTGCCATAGGATAGAAAGTGTTTGCCAATCAATATAGATATCTGGTATAGAGTTTGAGGAGCTGTTGCATAAAATTTAACTCCAGAGTTTGCAACTTGGGGATTAATTCCTTTGAAGTTTATTACACACATAGAACTGAGTTTTTGTTTACAGTACTAGAATCTCCACCTTCTTTGGTTTTGTCCAACCTATGCCCATAGCTGGAATGCCACTGACTCCTACCCTTCTCAAAATGGGAGTTGACCCCCAAGCTGAAAAAATGCCCGCCTCTACTCCAATTCCTCATCTAGATAACTTACTTCCTTGGACTAATTGCTTGATTCAGTGCAAGATGGCTTCTCAGCATGATTCTCCCATATCAGAGACCAAACTATATACCAAGTCTAGAAATACAGCATGCATCATAAAATCAAAGCAAGAAATCATACCACAAACCTTTGAAGAAAACCACCCAACTACAACTGGATAATCTTGTATCTGCACCTATTAACACCCACAGAGTAGTGATGTGTGTGTTTTACAAAGACAATGTGACAAAGAAACTCAGCACCTGCCTTTCAGACACTATGAGAGAGCCCTAGTGACGCAGTGGTTAAATGCTGGTACTGCAGCCACAAGACTGTGAGTTCGATCCTGCCAAGCTCCAGGTTGACTCAGCCTTCCATCCTTCCACTGGTCAGTAAAATGAGTACCCAGTTTGTTGGGGGCAATTAGCTAACGCATTGTAAACTGCTTAGGGAGCACTTAGCTGATAAGTGGTATAGAAATACACATGCTATTGCTATTACTATGAGATCATAATGCCACTGAAAAAGATGCCCTGAAATAGATACATCCACATCTAGGAAACAACTCTGACACGTGAGAATACACAACAATGTGGGTAAACCCTTGACAAAGCTGCCTGTTAGAGTTTGTCAATAAATAATTTACAATCATTTTGTGGTTAAGATTATGCTTCTGTTTAAACCATTTTAACTTTAAATTGTACTAAATCGCCACCTCCCTTTGAGTATGGTGAAAAGTTAATGTTTGACAGAAGCAGTCTTCAGCTCTATTTTCTCTCTGCATTGCTAACAATTCTTTTGAGTGACATCGAGTCTAAGCATGGTCATGGTTAAGTGCATTCAACAACAGCTGGGAAAATGGGTCACTTGTTGACAGCTGACTAACCCCATTTCAGAATGAAAGCAGGATGTGTTCCAATGGCTTGACATCCAAAGGGATTTTTTTTTTCTTAAATAACTTACAATGCATTCTCTAGGGAATGGCAAATTTCTCATTTCCAGCTCTTGTCAAAGCAGCCAAAATAACCACTTCTAGGAAATTCTTGTCATACTTCAGAGATCCAGTGGTCCTCCTGTCTGTTCACTCACACACAAACAAATGCACAGAGGCATTTTTAAAGGACCCACAGCAACACTGAGAAAGAATATCTGGATAAGACATCCATGCTTAATCTGCATATTTTTTTATTCAGTTGAAAGAGGGTCAAGCAGGAAGCAATGAGAGGACTTTCTTTCTCCCTCAGCTTAGCTTGATAATAATGTCTGTACTCAATGAAATGAATAGAAAAGCTGTACAACAATAAAGTTTGAAATAGGTATTGTGGACATGGGAACCATTTCTTAGATTGCATCTAGGAGTTATAGATGTCTGACAACACTTTTAAGTGTCGTAGCTCCATCTTAAAGAATTTGTCGTTTGAACAACAGAACTAGAGCTTTCTGGCAAGGAATTCTAAGTACCTCACCAACCTACAAATCCCAGAATTCCATAAAATAGAGCTATGGCAATTACAGCACTTTAAAGCAATCAAAGCAATTGAAACTGCTATAACTCTGTAGAGCAGTTAATATGCTTTTGTTGAAAAATGGACTATTCAGATTATATCATAGACGGCAGTTTACCATCCTACAGGCCTGATGTGCCTTTAATGCAGCATTGATTGGAATTTAGAAAGGAAACTTGCTAGTCATTTTGAGGCCAGGCTGATACAACAACTTGTTATGAATCTGGAGTCTTTCATAGTACACAGTTATAGCGCCATGATTCCACTCAAACCACCATGACTGCATTCTATGCAACCCTGGAGGTTGTACTTTGGTGAGGCACTAAGAACTATATGGTTGAGAATTCTAAGTACCTGTTCCTAAACTACAAAACCAAGGAGTCCATAGGATGTTGCCAAAGTGGAATCATAGCGCTGTAATTTTTTAGTATGAAAGAGCATTTGGTAAAAGCACAGAAGGGGGGCATGTTGCACAAACCAGTTATCAAGCAATATCTGGAAAAGTGAAACCCCTTCCAGAAATAAACATTTAAACTTAATAAAGAGTCCAATTAATAGTCTTCTCATCTTTCAGCCCAAGGGCCATTCTGCACTACACTGTTATAATGCTCTTATTCCACTTTCAACATCCTATAGAATCTTGGGATTTGCAGTTTAGGGGGAGGCATTTAAAATTCTCAGCAAGAAAGCTCTCTGGCTTCAGTAAACTACAAACCCCAGAACTCCACAGAAATTGGAAATTCCATAGAAATTCCACAGAAAGTGGAATAAGAGCACTGTAACAGTGTAGTGTTGAAAGGCTCCAAAACTGAATATGGAAACAATTACAAGAGCAGGTGACTCTATGGCCATTTCCGCACTAGCCTGTTATAGTGCTATGATTCCACTTACAACATCCTATGGAATCCTGGGGTTTGCAGTTTCGGGAGGGGCTGGCCGGCCCCTCCACTGCAAACCCCAGGATTCCATAGGATGTTGCAGGTGGAATCATAGCGCTATAACAGGCTAGTGCGGAAATGGCCAATATCAGTAAAAAGAAAAGAAAAATGCTTTTATTTCTTTTCTTTTTTTTAACAAAACAAAACAAAAAGCCAGTAGTATTTATACCATCTGTCCCTATCTAGTCTCCCTCTTGCTCCACAGTGAGCAGATTTGCGAGGGACCAAAGTGCACGTTATAGACCAGGGATCACTGCCGCCGCTTAAGCCCTGTTGCCCAGACAATGGCAAGGCCCGAGAATCCCCTTCCTCCTTCCTTCCTCCGTTCCTTCCTTCCTGTTGAGTGTTCTGCCTGACTAAACAAACTAAAAAGCGCCTAACTCCCCTCTTGCGGCAAGTGGACTTGACCGGAGCTAAAACCAACAAAGAGAGATTCTGATGGGAGCTGCCCAAGCACTGGGCACAGAGTCAACAAGCAGGTCTCATTGAAATGCTAATCAGGCCAGATAGGCCACAGCACCTCCAGTGTCCTTAACTTTTCAACCCCCAGCCAACAGCAACCAGATTTACAAGCTGAGGCTCTAACAACTCACTAGGCAACCTCCTAGCTTCACTGGCTCTCCTTTTCAGGGTTACTGCAGTGAGCAGGACTACATTTCCTATTTAATCATCCTCCTCATTTGCCACTGTTTTAATTATTACTGGAGAGTGAATGGAGTCGATGGAAGCATCACGAGACTAAATTTAGTGAAATAATATCAGCGCAGTTGAGCCTGGGCAGCTGCACCAGAGAGATAAGATAATGCATAAAAAATAAGAATTATTTCACTCCCCTTTCATTTATTATCAATCCATCCGCAGCTGCTACAATGTGAAATCTAGCTCTGAAAGTTTACTCACATCCATTCAGCCAGAAGTGCTTAAGTGTATGCATCACTGTACCTCAACTAAGTCACAGTCCAAGATATTGTACAGAAGGCACAACCCACTTTGATTTAAAACAGTATTTCATCAGTTGATTTCTCATCCTGTTATTATGTTTTATACTTATACTCTGGTTTGTCTTCAGATTGTATGTTTTATATTTATGCTCTAGGGTTTGTAGTATCAATGGTTTCTTTCATTATTTTGTTCTCTAGCCCCTTCCATGACAAAAACTGGTCTTTGGAGCTTTTGAAAATTTCAGACAACAAGCTGTAACAAGACACATTTGGGGGGCCGGGTTGGCCCATGCTATCAATATTCTTCTCTTGCTGTAGAATTGCATTTGTTTGTTTTTATCTATTGTAAATACAGAGATATTTCTTTATCTCTTGTATGCACGCTTGAAAAAGAAAGGAAGAGATTTGTTATCTGGTTAAAATATGTGGGCTCGCAGGTGTGATAGTGGTGAAAGAAGTTCAGACTGGATCTTATCCAACAGGACTTAAACCCGGAAGAATTGCTCAGTCTTGTCTTGTGATAAACAAGACATTATATAACAATTGTTATCTTCTCAGTTATGCAGAAATAAGTTTAAAGTCTAGTCAAATGAGTAGCTGCTCTATCTTTCTCAAGGCAGTTCTAGTCAGATCCCTCTTCTGTGGCTGTTGAACACGTTGATGGGATATACAATCTAAAGAGAGGAATGTTTCTGAGCACTGGCCACACTGTTCCTAAATAACCCATCTGTGTATTCAAAAGGAAAAAGCAGTCAACTGCACTATTACAATGCTTGTGCCCTGTTTCAAGCCAGTGCCCTCCTGATGTGTTGAACTACAGCTCTCATCATCCCCAACCGGTATGGCCATTGGCTAGCTTAAGAATTAAACACTAAGATGTTTGTTACAGAATTCTGCCAGCCTTTGGCATGTTTTAAAAATCTGTCTTTTATAGTCATATTTTGTTATCTTGGATGTAAGGAAAACACATACCTTGCTGACTTATGAAGAGCTCTCAGCATGTGCAAACTTCATGGATCTGAGTACCATTCTCAGTTGATCACATACATACCTGGAACATGTAACAGTCAGATATGACCACCTTGCACCCACCGTAAAAAATTATTCAAGTTTTTCTAAGTGTAATGAAAACTGTGTTTGGACATAGCATTCAAAACTGCTTTTCCCCTCGTGTTGATTTTTGTTTCAGCTGCAATGCTTCTAGGAACACAAACAATAAAGTTAAATCTCAAATGAAGTAATACATAATAGATTTCCCTATTTGCTTTCTTAACTGTTCTATAAACAGACAGAGGAAAGTGTTGACTATCTTATATTTGGGGAGAGAAAAAGATGCAGACAGGGTTGTGTTTTAACACAGAGGTTATAAACTGAACCTTCCCACCAATACCACTTTGCTCAGTCAGACTCCAGCTTTCTCACAGTACATTGCACAGTCAGAATAACATAGCGATTCTAGGGACCTAGTCAGATGTGTGCCTTTTTCATAACAGAAACATATCCAGTGAAGCTGAATGATGGGAGATTCAGAATCAACAAAACGAAGTATGGTACTTCACACAGCACATAGCTAAACTGAAATTTGCTGCCACAGACAGGCAGTACTTGAAAATCCATAGATGACAAAAACCATCCATATATACTAGTCTCATATATATGCATGTGTGACTTCTTAGTATTTCACTTGTTAGCACAGTAAACCACTTTGACAGTAAACCACTTTGAATGTCTTTTACCATGAAAACTCTATGATGAGACTATCCAAAACTAAATAAGAGATGGTACCAGAAGATGTCAATCCCAGGTCAGATGGCACTCAAGGATCTATTGGGATATAGTAAAAACAACTACCAGTAATGCTGTGGCTAATGACACAACTTGCACTCAAGCTGAAAGAACATTTAGCTGTTGATATGCTCAGAGGTGAAAGAAAAGTCTGAAACTACACAACACATATTATAGGAACATGAAATGTGAAAAGTATGAGTCAGGTGAAGGTAGACATAGTAAAACAAGAAATGGAACATATAAACATTGCAATACTTGGAGTGAGTGAGCTAAAGTGGAGAGGAATGGAACATTTTGAGTCAGATAATTACAAGGTATTTCTTTTTCAGGAAAAGAAAATCTAAGAAGAAATGGATTGGCATTAATAGTGAAGACAGATATAGCAAAAGCAGTCAAATGATAAACTGCAAACTCTGACATAAGTGGAGGTACATACACACGCACACAAATACACATGCACACTTTGCAGACAAATTCTCTTCATTCAAATAGGGAACCTGCTCTTTCCTTAGGCAGGATTTGGTACCATATGTATATGCAAGCAGTCCCAAGCAAGTTTCCATAGGCAAGAAGAACTGATGAAAGAGTGGAGCCCATGTTAAATTAATGAGACTTGTCCTTAATTTGGAAGTGTCAAAAGAGTGCTTCCTCAGATAACGGGGCATCAAAAAGTGGAAGCTTGCTCTAACCACTAGACCATTGCATTAATTTCCCACGCAAAGTGATGTTCAAAATTCTACACCAAAACGTTTTTCCATATACGGAGTAAGAAATGCCAGACATCCAAGCTGGATTCAGAAAAGGAAGAGGCACTAGAGATCATATTGCAAACACAAGCTGGATAATGGTGCTCACCAAAGAACTTAAGAAGAAAATCAGCATATGCTTTATAGATTATGGAAAATTGTGTGGATCATGAAAACGAATGGACCGCTCTTAAAAAAATGGGTGTGCCATAACCTTTGATGGTCCTGATGCACAACTTGCATTCAGGACAAGAGGCTACTATCAGGACCGAATATGGAAAATATGGGAAAATGGAATAATTTCCAATCAACAAAGGAATCAAGCAAGTCTGTACTTTATCACTCTATGAATATATCATACATAAAGAAAGAGTAGACTTGGAGAAAGGAGGCATGAAAATTGGAGGAAGGGTCATCAACAATTTAAGATATGCAAATGACATCATACTACTAGCAGAAAATAACAAAGACTTGGAAGAATTACTGAAGAAAGTCAAAGAAGAAAGTGCAAAGGCAGGATTACAGCTGGACATTAAGAAAATAAAAATGATGATTTACATAATTTTAAAGAAGACGATGAAGACATTGAAATAGTTGAAGATTTTCCATACCTTGGCTCAGTCATTAATCAGAATGGAGGGTTCAGTCAAGAAATCAGAAGAAAACTAGGACTTCGAAGGGCAGCTATGAAGGAACTAGACAAGATCCTGAAGTGTAAATATCTTTAATTGAATACTAACATCAGCATTGTCCATTGCCCATTGCCCATTACTAGATATGGTTGTGACAGCCAGATGGTGAAAAAAAGCTGACAGGAAGAAAATCAACACATTTGAAATGTGGTGCTGGAGAAGAGTTCTAGGGATACTATGTACTGCTAATAAATGAGTCCTAAAGCAAATCAAGACTGAGCTCTCCCTAGAAGCAAGATGACTAAACTGGGACTGTCATACTTTGGGTATATCATGAAAAGATTAATTTACTAGAAAAAAAATTCACTAGAAAAGACAATAATGCTTGGTAAGATAGAAGACAGTAGGAAAAGAGGAAGACCACATTACAGATGGACAGACTTGATGAATGAAGCCATGGCCTTGAGTCTACAAGACCTGAGCAGGGTTATTGGTGATAGGATAACTTCATATAACCACCATAAGTCAAAACTGACTTGATGTCTGTCTGTCTGTCTGTCTATCCACACATACATACACACGTACATACATACATGCGCACACACACACATCCATCATATTACCAGTAGAGATTATATGTTGGTTTTTGGGTACCAGGTACTACTGCCCTCATGACCTGCTTTTGATATGGATATATAGTTGGCCATTGTAGGAACAGAATACTATACATAATATAGTTTATGTTGCAGGCAGGCTTAAGACTCATTGGGGAATTCTAAGAATTACCTGCATACCCCAACATTCTGTGCTCTGACCATTATGCTCTATACATCCTGTTAACAAGTTGCTTTTCAATTCTGAGTTTCATGCATTCACTATTAGGAACCATGAGGCATATGCAGCTATGTATGAACAGAATACATGTGTTGTGACCAGCAGCACACTGACAATGAGAGCTCCATCTGAGGGCATCATCTCACTCCCTTCCATTGCCCTATTTAGGGGATTGTTTCTATACTTGAATACAGAGAGCCAAGGACTTAACACACCACTTTTGCCACCTCCATGTCCAACTTCCCCATTATTAGTAGAGATGCTAAAAGAAAAGGAGCTGTAACTGCATTTGGTCAAATGCAGTCACAGAGTTCCTCCTGGTCAGGAACCCTGATGAGCCTGGGATTCTAATCACTTGGTGCTCTATAACCATGTTAACTTCTTTTCTTTTCAAATCAGCTTCACCAATATTTAGAGGTTGGAAGTGGAGCGAGCAAGGATATCTAAGTCGTGTACGCAAACACACACATTATAGTACTATGGTTCCACTTTAACTGTCATTGCAACATTCTATGGGACTTGCAGTTTAGGACGAGATATTTAGAATTGTCACCCAGGGCACTTTCCTGCCCTCACCAAACTACAAACCCCAGGATTCCATACTCTGTTGCCATGGCAGTTAAAGTGGGATCATAGTGCTCTGTCTATGTAGTGTGAAAGGGCTCCTGATCTGAGCTCTTGTGTTTGGTAAATTTGGCCCTTAATAGAGAGCACAGCTTTAATCTTGCATATTTTTCCCATCAGACATTTCTTTCTGAAGGCCTATATTACAGCTTTTTTATATACATATATAACTGCAGTATTTTGAATTATGTGTGTACTAAATTTCTCTTTTCTGGCTGATTAAAAGAAGTATCATTTCTATGTTTTGTTTCATGGGAAAACTATTAAATGTTTTGTTTCATGGGAAAAACAGACAAAGTTTGCATTTTAAGACTTTTCTGATAAAGATAGTCTGGAGTGTTTGTATACTAGACTTTAGGTTTGTGGATAGTATGGAAATACAGCATTGTAGTAATTCTAGTAACTCTTAGCAATTACTCTTACTATTCCAAGGGAAGCAGTTAATCTTACACCATTTCCGCACTACACTGTTATAGTGCTATTATTCCACTTTCAACATCCTGTGGAATTCTGAGGTTTGTTGTTTACTGAAGCCCAAGAGTTCTCTGGCTGAGAATTCTAAATGTCCCTCCCTAAACTGAAAACCTCAGGATTTCATAGGATGTTCAAAGTGGAATAATATCACTTTAGTAGTGTGGAAATGGCCTTACTCTTCCAAACTGACTAGGACTGATGGTAGTTGCAGCTCAAAAACATCGGGAAAGCCACAGGTTTCAAAGTAGATCCATTGAATCAATTGTTGAAAGTCAACATTTTTGTAAATCTCATTTATTAAATGGGCTATTCTGAAACCTGTGGCTCTCCAGATGTTTTTAGACTGCAACTTCCATCAGTTCTATACAGCTTAGCCAATACTGAGGGGTATTGGGAGCTGTAGCTAGACAGCATCTGGGAAATCACAAGCTGCCCATCTGTCCTTGACACTCAAAAGATGTAGCAAGAAGAACACAACAAATTGGTACAGTTTCCATCCATTCTTCTTGATCTTATGAAGGAAGGAGATGAACCTATCCCTCACAGTAGAAAAACATATGTTCTCTCATTGTGCAATGGAAAAAACAAAAAACAAAAACAGAAATATCTATTAGATTAGGGATGGATAGACTGTGACCTTCCAGATGTCGTTGGGCTGCAATACCCCTTAGCCCTAACTGATAATCTAGCCAAATGCAAGGAATACTGGGAGTTGCAATACAAAACATCTGGAGAGCTACACTTTCCCTCATCTCCCATTCCTAATAAAACCAAGAAGAATGGGTAATTTTTGCATTTTATCTCCAGCCTCTTCTTTCAAATATCCCTTAGACGGCCAATTTTTTCCAGAAGTGGAATTCTCTCACAGATGTTACTGTAGGATAGTTTTTATTTGAGCCAAGCCCTTTGCATAGGGCAGGCTGTAAATCTCTTCAATATAAGCAAAAGCAGGAAACAACACTTTTAGCTAGGGCAATCCATGAGGAGAAAAAGCATTACCTTAGGATGTTTTATGGTCTGGGCTTTTATTCCTTAACACATCGCTATTAGCATATTGCTGCAATCATCAGTGACACTTTCCCCTTTAACTTCCCCTTGAATTGCCACCCAAGCCCATCAGATGCTTAAGATAAAAAGAAGTCTTCGTTTTTACCACCACTTGGCAAGGCAGATAAATCTTGAGGCTAAGACACTTTCTAGCAGCTGGTCCTACTTCAGCAAGGTTTATTTTGTTTTGGGTTTTTTATTATTATTGAAGGCCATTTGTTTTCAATTTGTCTAGAAATAATTGAGGACAATACAATTGAAGGACCCAATGTGATTTTTATGGGAAGTGTATAAGGCTATCTGCAGGGAGTGGGGGAGAAGATGTTTGAAACTGACATAAAATGGAGCGAAATTAAATACTCGTATTTGTCAAGAAAGCAAGTAGTTATTTATATCAAATTACCAAATATTTTGCATGAATGCATGTTTTGGATCTAATGACCACAATATTCACACCCAATTCCTTCCAACAAGGCCACCACACTAAAGAACAAGCCAACATGCTGTTCCTCACATTCCCCCCCCCAGTGATCTCACAGCTCTCTTCCTCTGGACTTTATGCTCACAACAACTCTGTGGAGCAAGCCAGACTTAGGCTAGAAGGTCACCCAGTGAGTTTCTTGGCTTAGTGGGGACTCAGACCTCTGTCTCTTAAGACCAACTCTAATCCAGTATTTTAACCCCTACACCACACTGGCCTTTCACTTTCCTGCTTTCAGATATCCTGGGACTGGAGTAGCAAAGATGAGTTCACACATCTTAATGGCCACTGAGAAACTGCACCGCTTCCATCTCTACACCATGAGCAATAAGAAAAAATAGGCCAGAGTTCAAGCTAGATGCAAATGACTGTTAGCTAGCAACAAAATACTTCATCCTAATTCCATCAAACATATCTCTTTATTTTCTTCCCTTGCCTTTCCCATGCATGCATCCTCTTTTAGACTCCAAAACTAAAAGAGCAGGACCTTGTCTTACTTTGACTTATGTGTACGATCTAGTTAATGTATATATTCTAGAAATCATTAACAAAAACTATTGCCATGGCATTTTCTTTTCGCCTGTCAAATATTATCAGTTTTATTTTTCACTAACAGAGTGACTGAAAATAATAGTGTCTAATATGGCCACTGTTTTACAGTTCCACAGAAGGAGATCAGACAAACTGATGTAGGCTCTCCCCAGCACTGTATGGCAGTAATACTCTAGCATGTTCCTTCTTGTCACATTTTTTTACGTCTGTCCTGCCTCACTAAGTTAGGAAGAGATTCAGATGGAAGGGAGAAGGATGGGCCTGTTTACTCATACCTTCTTGAGTGCATATATGCCTTCAAGTTCCCCAATAACATGGCAGCCCCATGAATTTCATAGGGTTTACTTAACCAAGGAATTCTCAGTGGTGGCTTTGGCTTCCTCTGAAATAGACCTTCTACTGTTTCAAATTAAAGCTGAAAGCTTCTTTCTTCACAGGTACTAGGTTCATTCTCTCTCTCTCTCTCTCTCTCTCTGTGTGTGTGTGTGTGTGTGTTTGACTTCCTGCAGTCAAATTTGAAGGAGAGGAAGGCTGAAGCACTGCAACAGCAGGTGCAGTATGATTCACAAGTGCATTGACCTTCTGTAGGAGCATGGCAGGAATTTCAAATAGGATTAGCCACCCCAGACAAGAAAAAGGTCACAGGACATTTCCACTGAAAATTCTCATGCAAATAGGCCTTTTGATATGCATGACTTTTCCCCCACACATCTAATAGCTGTGCATACAGAAAGGGGAAATACTGAAACATGATGGCTAATGTATGTTAATCTTGTGAAGGTGTTGACTTCACAGAAAATATTAGGCTGCCAAAGGGATAAGAGTACCAGATCCTGACTAGAATAGAGTGCTAGCAGTATGAGAGCTTTGCAGATATTTGAAAAAAAACAGGGCCTATGATAGCTCTTTATATTTCTGTTATTTTCTGTGTAAGGGCTGAAATGAGGCTGGCAAAGGGAGAGAATCTGTTAAAGCTATAATGTGAGTCCTCCTGGAGATTATTGCTTTTAATTGCAAAGCACATCCTTCTGATCCCAGACATGACAGCATTTACTCAATGGTATTGAAAAGCCCTCAATATATGCTCAGAAGTATTACTAAACTGAAAGCTGAGCCTCCATCTTGAGAAATGGCTTTGGGAAGTTAAATTCCTGTTATGTTCATATGTATTAAAAGTTCTGCTTTCAAGGTCCAGGTGACAATGGAGAATGGCACTGAGGAGAGCAGTGATACCACCCTGAAGGGGAAGTGACAGCACCAAATCAAGAGAGGCTCGTGCAACTCCAGCACAATATCTCTGAGATTTTTTCTGTAATGTACTCACTTTAAGCTTGTACAGTGTTGTCAGAAGTTGTTGACTAGGGAGACTTCAGATGTTTTTGGACTTTAATTTCTATAATCCCTCAACAAAATTGGCTGGAGTTTCTGGAAGCTGAAGTCCAACAATATCCAAGAGCCAATACCCCTTTCCAACTGTGAACCATTGTCCATGCAACCACTTGGCAACCTGGAAATTTCAGCTTCTCCTTAGGAGAACAAAGAGGAAGATGTTTGCCATGGGGAATGGTTACTTTTTCATCCAGTTGGCTGTCTGAGATAGAACCCTATTGCCAAATGCCATCAACTGGCAACAAAGTCTCCACGTGGCATAAGAGGAAAGTGGTCTTTGCCTGTATTCATATCACTCCAGGCCATCTTAAATAACAACAAAAGTAGCCTCTTAAACAAAATTTACACTTGTGACTGTAACATTCTCCTGTATGATTTTGAACACTTTTGTCTAATGAAGAAGCCAGTGGAGCTTCAAAAGCTTGCATGATGTGTTTTGTGCTTTTTTAGTTGGCCCAATAAAGGTATCACTGTTGTGGAATTTGGACTTTGTTGTATTTTGCCATCAACTCTGCCACTCTTTTCAAAACCAACCATGAAATGAGGAATGAAGGGTGCTAGGTTTTAAGGCCTCATGAGATGCCATGCCTGCCCATCTTCCCCCCTCATTCCATGCAAGTAGACTATAAAACCTAGTTTTCCCTAAAGTGGCTGAAATACCAACCTCCTTTTGATAGAAACCTTCCTGTCATGTTCCATTAGGCTGTCCTTTCCAATACACAAAACAATTCTTTCCCAACCCTCCCCTTTCCTCCCCAGTGGTAAACTCAGGGCCTAAATAATTCTCCTCTATGGATTTCTTTTGTCTGTGTAAATCGTTGGCCAGGAGGCTGGTGTTCCCAATAAAGGTCACTCCAACCAAATAACATAAAAATTGGCAAAATCCTTCTTTTGAGTTTTACCTCTTTATTCATCCTGATCAACCTATCTGGAAAATGGCAAGGAAATACATTTCATTGGTCTCTGAATTTGAATTTAGGAAGCCAATACATCTGCTTTAAGGTTCATTTTCCTGTTTTCATCCTGCATTCTGTCTACTTCCCTTATGTGCCTTTATTATGATAAACGTGACTTCATTGAACTATTGGAGGCAAATTGATTTCCTGTTTAATTCTTCATGGGTTGTTTTCTCATCCCCGACCACGTGCATACACATATTTTCAAGACTGTTTTGAGTTATGCTTAGCAAGTGAGGAAAAGGATGGGTTAATTACTGACTAACAGACACTAAGGCCTAAGCTAATTCTCATGTAACTATGGGCAACACACACTGACAACCAGAGGAAGTCTGCTTACCTTGACTCAGATTAACATGGAGCAAATTATGGCTAGAAAAGAGAGAACAGAAGCATATGTTGTGTGTTCAGAGACCTATCATCAATGAATGGCATTGATCCTGACTATCCCCCAGTTTTATTGAGGAGCACATTTGGATTTACCATGTTTTCAAGTAAGAGATTCAGAGCTGTATGGCAGTGGAATATGCTGCCTTGGAGTGTGGTGGATTCTCCTTCTTCAGAGGTTTTTAAACAGAGGCTGGATGACCATCTGGTGGGAGTGCTTTGATGTTCCCGCATAGCAGGGGGTTTGACTGGATGGCCCTTGTGGTCTCTTCCAGCTCTAGGATTCTATGATTCTAAACATTTTATTTTGAGAAATGCTGAAACTGAAAAGCCCAGGTCTTCACATGTTCAGTCCAAGGTACATGGCAATGCTTCAAAGTATGAGATAGGTATTCAGCACATCCTTAGAGGCACTATATTTCTTCACCAGTCCCATGACTATGGCTACTGCTACCTGGATACCATACTCTTAGGAACAACCAGTAAGTTATTCATGCAGCATATCATTAAACTATGGCATTTTTCCCCACAAGATGTAATGATGGCCACCAATTTGGATGGGTTTAGAAAGGGACTATACAAATTCATTGAAGACTGGGCTTTCACTCCCGAGGTGATATGAAGACTGTTAGTGGGCAATATAGCTGTTGGTACCATTGTTGAGGAACACAAATGAGAATGTAGCTACAGTAGTCATGCCCTGCTTGCGGGCTACAGTACTCATGCCTTGCTTGGGAATCTGGTTTGCCACTGTGGGAAGATAAGGTTGGGCATAATTATTTGGATTTTCTTCCAGCATGATTTTTCTTATATTTCATTCCTATGGGTAACATCTAGCTGAGTATTATCAGGTACTCAGCTAGATGTTACATTTTAGAATTAATATTTATTCCCATATACAGTAAATGAAATGAGATGGAGGCCTCATGCTGCACACTAGGGGAAATAAAGATCTCAGGTATTGAAAAATTTAATTACATTGGCTTAAATAATATTGGCTCACCTACTCTGGCTACATCAAGAAAGATCCATGAGCTCTCTTTTAAGACAGAGGAAGGCCTTCCTGAAGAGACTTTTAAAGTCAGCTGTGGATTTTTTGTTTCTTTAGCTAGACCATTCCTGCTGAAAAAAGCCAGTCTTTGAAAGAAATGAGTACTATTTAAGTTCACAAAACATTTAAATGGTAATGATTCTTAAGTCAAAATGGCAAATTATGTACCAGGACAAAAAGCTTTTTCCACCCTGATGGGTCTTAACAAGACTAATAAACCATGTCTAACAGCACTGATATATGGCTACCATCAGCATATTGCTAAGCCATCCCACTTTTTGCTAAATCCGTTTCCTCTTAATTGTCTTCATTGCTAAAATGGGGAAGGAAGTGTAACAAAAGTTCTACAAAGCCTGTCAAAAGTTAAAAAATGGGGGAGGGGAAAGAGAGTACACTGAGAGGACTGGAAGGGCACGTGCTTATACCTTTTCCTCTTATCTACAGATCTGCATAACAGATTATTTTACTGCCATAATTGGGACACTTTCCATAGTTCAAAATAAGCCAGGAATAAGTAACTAACAAGCACTTCCTTTAGGGCTGAAGATCCCATATCTTATTTGCTTGCTTTGTAAAGGATTTCTTTTGGGCAAAATACAACCACAGGACTAAATCTGTTTGTTTTACGGAAATTTTGATTCACCATCTGTCAAATAAATGTCCCCATCAGCTACTTCTTAATGTCACTTCCTAAACTTACCAATACACTAATGAGGTTTTATGAGAAAAGCTTATCCTGCAGCTTTTTAAAAATTAAATAATCAGGTTGCCTCTTTATATCCAGCTAATGTCATTTAAGCCACAGTCCATCTGCCCACAGTCTGTGCATCATCTATCTAAGGTGGAAAGGTGGCTTTTTGTTGGACTTGCCTGTTCCAATGCATGTTGATACAATTAAAATCTAGTTTATTAAGAGTGATTATATTAACTTTATAAACATTAAGACTTTAGAAAAAGGACTGAAATTCACCAGAGTTACATGAAGCTCAAGAGGAAGGAAGCAGCCAGAAGCAAACTCCACAGGTCAAATCTACTACTTGCAGCCCTGTATAGATTTGGATGTCGTTACTGGTCTACATATGTACTTTTATAAGATTGAATTAAGAAAATAAATTAATCAATACATGGAAGGATGAGCTAAATACAAAAGAAGAAATGTAGGTTTCAAGAATTGTGTATTTCAAGGCATTTTTATTATGAAGAATAAATGTAAAAAGATGGAAGAAGAAATGCTAAGGCTCTAAGGCTAAGAGAGTGGAACTGCTAGTGTATTTGTAATTACCAGAGCCTGCATAATGCATGCACAGGTACAAGTATATAGTTATGTGCATTCTGCATACACTCCAACATTTCACAGATGAAAAGTGGAGCATAACAAGCAACAGCGGAGTATGGTCAAGATGATAAAAATTATTGAGGAAGAACATACCACTAAGAAGAGGCTGAGGTAGTTTGCTTTTACCTGACCCTACTGGGAAGGACAAGATTCCATCTTTCCTGTGCACTCCTCCCCTTTCTTGAGTTCTTGTTGTTGTTATCTTTATTTGTATCCCACTTTTTTCCTTGGAAGGACTCAAAGAGACTTACAGTATTTTTAAAAATGAAAACATAGTTAAGAAATCTTAACATATGAAAGTTGAAACACAGATTAAACAAACAGTAATTAAAACACAGTTAAAATACATATTTAAAAACACAAACAAACAGAAAATACTACATAAATTTTGAATAGCCAGCACCTTTCATTAGTCAAGCAATGACCATATATTGAATGCCTGACAAAATAAAAATGGTTTTGCTTGTCTATAGATGGAAGGAAGGGAGGGAGGGAGGAAGTGAGCCAGTCTGACATCTCTAGGGAGTTTCAGAGCCTGGGAGCAGCCACTGAGAAGGCTCTCTCCAGGGTCCCCACCAAATACACCTGTGAACATGATGGAACAAAGAGAAGGGCCTCTCCAGCAGATTTCAAAGCCCAGTCTGGTTCATAAGGAATAATATGGTCTGTCAAATAACCTGGACCTGATTGCAAACTGCTTTTGCACTTTCAACTCAGTTTGCAGCAACTGAAGTAAGCTGAAGAGAAAAGAGGGAAAGCATGAGGAGGACAGAAAATGGGACTTTATAAAAGCAGTTGAAAAAATGAGGTGACAAATGAAGACAGTTACAGGGTATGCAGTCTGCAAGCATACAGCCATGTTTTGTGGTAGGGCCTGCCACAATGGAAGACACAATGGAATCAACAACACTGCCTCCCACCGATGACTTGACTTGCTCTATTCTGGAACTTCATTCCCACAGGAAACTGTTAGGTTGAAAAGAAATGTAATGTGGATCATAGCCCTCTTCATACACTGAAGAACTCAGGAGCTCCTCAGTTTGTTGTTGTGTGCCTTCAAGTCATTTCTGACTTACGGCAACCTAAGGTGAACCTATCACAAGGTTTTCCTGTTCAGAGAGAGTTTGTCCTCATCTTTCTGTGAGGCTGAGAGAGTGTTACTTTCCCAAGGGTCACCCAGTGGCCAAGGGAGGATTCAAACTCTGATCTCCCAGTTTCCTAGTCTAGCACTCAAACCATTGCACAATGTTGACTCTCAGCTCCTCAACATATTCAGCAAATGTACGTACGAAAAGATGGGCCCTGAACACCTAACATACATATGGAAATACACACACACACACTTATAGACCTCTGTGTATACAAGTGAAAGTCCTACAAAGGCTAGTAGATATGTTACAGATGTGTAACAGAATGCATGCATGTATATATGCATGCATCATTTGGAAATACCTTCAAAACTCTAGCTAACAACTTCATTTTGAGGGAAAGGTACATGGCTGTCAGTTTTAAAGAATTTACTAATAAATGAACATGCATCATATCTCAAGAGTCTACCTTATCAGGAAGAAACTACCAATTTCATTATCATAGTGGTGACAAAGTCAATCCATGAACCAGACCAAGTATCTTTTGCATATGTAGGTAGATACATACACACACAGGATGAAGAACAAAAAAGTCAGGCTGCCTCCATCCTTTACTGAGCTTCTGGTATGCAGTCAAAACGGTATTGTTCACTATGGCTTTTAAAACTGTTTGAACACACAAGCGTGTGCACGCACTACATCATACATCACTTTGGAAGCCCTTTTATATAGAAAACTGCTCTTCCTCATGCTACTCATATACATGCATCAATCAAAATCAAAACTGACAAGAGTCCAAAGAATGAAACATGCTATATTTGGGTGTAAACAATAATCCATGTTAGTTGAAACATCAATGGTTCAGGTGGCCTAGAAACTATTTTTTCAGTGAATGCATATACACAGCTCTGTCTGAAACTGCCTCAGTGATATTACTGAGCATCACACAATGCTACTTTTATCTCACCTCTACCACTAGGCCATACATACACTTCTGCCATCCTTCACTTCTCTTTATGAATTTGCCTCCTCCAACAGTCCCAAGAGAAAAGAAAGACTTTTCAGCCTAGGCCAGACCATTCAGCTTATGGACATCAGTTCTGAAGAAGCATGTTTCACTTTTGAACCTGAAAGATCTACAAGAACTGGGAATACATCCAAATCAGTGGCACTTCCTTCCAAGATTTACAAGACGAGCATCTTAAATCCATGTCCATATTTGGTACTCTGTACCAAAAATTCCTTTTTCCTCATGGATTGTTGGCATACTCACTAAGTCTTCAGAGATGGAAGTCCTCTGAATGGCTATAAGGAAAATGAAACTATCAGGAGGTTGTGTTATCTCAAATCGGGTGATTTTACATTGCAATGTATTTTTCTTTTTAAGAAAAACAGCTATACACACACAATTTATCACGGTCTGCAAAGGCTACTCTACAATACGCTAGTATCTTTCGCCGCCTCTTACCATCCCACATGGTGCCTTAGTGGAACTAAAATTTTTGCAAACCTTTACATTGTTCTTCCTGACACCGGATCAGCAAAGACAAAAAGCAACTGCCAGCTCAAAAGCAATCCGGTGATAGAGCCTGGTGCTATCTAATCAAGGGCAAAAGGTCACTTCCGAACAACTGGGCAATAAAAGATTATTTCCAGCCACAGAACAGAAAGGCTCCATGGTGGATGCTTGAAAGAGGAGGGGTGGAAGGAGGGCAAAAGGGCTCCCGTCTGTGGGAGGAAGTGCATTGAATAAAGCCAGCAGACGGGAACCATCTGGCTCTGTGCGTGGTCTGTTCTTAAGAAGACAGAGAAAGCCCCCTCAGAGGGGCCAGTGACTCCATGCAATGATTCAAACTTTTGTTGGAATTTAAAAGCAGCTTTCCCAGGCACTAAGAAATTGAAAAAAGCAACTTTCCCAACACTGAGAGACATGTCTTGTTGCATGCTGACTGCAAGACAAGTCTCTCATTTTATCAGTGGGATTGGGCACACATACGCCTTATGAAAAAGGGCTGGTCCTAAAACATTTCTCCAACTGAATAAAAATGCCTAGCTGCACTAAATATTGGTGAAGGACCTGGGATGCAACAGCTTTCATGATATTTAATCTTTAGCAAAGGTCTTTTTTTTTCTTTTTCTTTTTGAGATGTAGTTCTAAAAAACGGG
Source organism: Ctenosaura bakeri (assembly GCA_948474755.1). Classification (NCBI taxonomy): domain Eukaryota; kingdom Metazoa; phylum Chordata; class Lepidosauria; order Squamata; family Iguanidae; genus Ctenosaura; species Ctenosaura bakeri. The sequence goes on along the minus strand of CAOLHI010005072.1, from coordinate 31,136 downwards.
GGGCTTTTCTTGCTTAGACGGTCTTATCTGAAAGAAAGCAAGAAAACAAAAGGGGAACATTACATTCGGAACAGTTACCATAGCTTACGAAGGAGCAGAATTACAATTTTTTCTATGCAAAATGGCAGTGAACAAATCTTAGTAAAGGTGTAAATCATCACTTTTCTTTGGAATACTATTTGAAAGAGCTAAGTTATTCACACAGACAAAATATCTACACTCATGGGGGTCCACATTTCACAAGGCCAGTAGTCACAGAATAAAGGTCTAAAGCATTGTGTTACTTTTTTCTTTATACCTTGTTGTTGTGTGCCTTCAAGTCATTTCCGACTTATGGCAACCCCAAGGTAAACTTATCACAGGGTTTTCTTGGCAAGATTTGTTCAGGGAGCATTTGCCTTTGCCTTCTTCTGAAGCTGAGAGAGTATGACGTACCCAAGGTCACCCAGTGGGTTTCCATGGCTGAGAAGGAATTCAAATCCTTGTCTCCAGAGTCATAGTCTTAAAGCTCAAACTACTACATGCGCTAACTCTCCTCTCTTCTTACCTATTTCTCTGCATGCATCCTTTTTGGAGAGAAGAGAGAAAGTTAGTTAGCTGTTGTTTACATTGTCAGTCACAATTGCTATTTGCCAGTGACAGAGAAAGGCTTAAATCAGAGGTTCAGCCCAATATGCACTGGTTTCATGATAGGAATGGCTTAAATAAAGGTCCCAGCCAGGCCAGGGATGGGTTGGGGCCTAAACAAATGTTTTCAAGTAATCCAGTCCCAGGAGAAAGGAAGCAGGGCAGGTTCTCTGTAAAGTTCAACAACAGAGGCTTTGTTCTAAATAAGGCCTACTAGAGAAACACTTTGTAGTGTCTACACAATCTCATATAGGTTGTGGAAAGCTGATCTGCACAGAACAGTGACTCTATGAATATATTCCACTGGGGAATTAAAAATGACTTTCACCACTTGAAACACTGCAATGTTTTTTTAAAAATGTAGTCTTTTGCATTTTAGGAAGTATTGGAAATAAAATTAGCTAATAATCATACCTAGTAGAGACATTACACACTATGTTTTTCAGAGGCTTTAGCTGAGTTGTAAAATGCAACGTCACCTAATACTTATCCCTTTGGTTTCCTTTCTCTCACACTTGCTTTCAGTGATTTTTGTTCAGGCATGCCAGTTCTGTTGAATTTACAGAAGCTTCTAAGTTTTTCCCAAACCACCTTCCTCTCCTGCTTCAAGTGTCCCTTCCAAGTTCACTTCCTCTACCATGTCTCCTCCAGATCAACACAGCTTTTCTGTTAAATCTGCTGCCACTATGAAGTCTAATGCTTTTCTTCCTTCCTGAATTCATCTTTGGGAGGAATCTTTGGCACATGTATTGGCATTTGGCAAGTACTCAGGAGTGACACTGGCTGTGTCAGCAGTCATCATTATGAAAGAAACAACAGACAAGTTCCACCTTCATCTATATGGCTGCCTCAAGACATTTTGCCACCTGAGACAAAGGCAAACTGCCCTCTCCATTATATAGAGAGAGAGGCCAAAAGAAACTTACTTCAACAGTGGCAGTAGAGTCTTCGACAGCTCTTGAGGGCACTAGGCTAAACTGAGGGCATGCTCGCACAGCTAGCTCCAACCAAGAGGAAGGAAGTCAAGAAGAACGTATGGTGAGCTTCCACTGCTGCCTTCTACCATCTGCTGCCTGACTTTGTCTAATGCTAGAACTGGTCATGCACATTTACAAATCTGCACAAAGCCCAATTTTTATTTTTTTGGCTTAAAAGCCTACCCATGATGCATGCATTAATTGCTACAAATCATTTGAGAACCCAGATGTGAACACTGATTTTCACTCTTAAGATGCCAAATCAGGCAAAAATCTAAAGTAAAATTTTAAGAGTGCATGAACAAACAGAAAACAAACCAGGCTTCCTAGGGCTTTCCTAAAGATGCATTTCACCTGCCAATTCAGTTTGGCAAGTTTTCTTTTGCAAGCATCCTTTTTGTCATCTTTCAAAAGCTTCTCTGGGCTGGAACCTGGACCCCTTTCACAGTACATAGTTATGGCACTACAATTCCACTTTAACTGCCATTGTTCCATCCTATGGAATTCTGGGATTTGCATTCAAGAAAGGACATTTATAATTCTCAGTCAGAGATCTCTAGTTACTCACCACCCTACAAAACCTAGGATTCCACAGGATGCTGCCATGGTAATTAAAGTAGAATCACAGTGCTATAACTGAGGGGTTTTCTGCACTACATTGTTATAATGCTATTATTCCACTTTCACCATCCTATGGAATCCTGGGGTTTGCAGTTTAAGGAGGGACATTTAGAATTCTCAGCCAGAGAGCTCTTTGGCCTCAATAAACTACAAACCTCAGAATTCCACAAGATGTTGAATGAGGAATAATAGCACTATAACAGTGTAGTGCAGAAAGGCTGAGTCTTGTGAAAGTGCCTCTGGAGAAAGGGAAAGAATAAAATCCATAAATAAATAGGAATATAAGCAACAATTGAATAAATAAACAAAATCCCCACATTTACTATCTGTCTCCTAAGCAGTATCTATCAACCTCCTGAGGAGACAGCAACAGGTGGATAACATCCATCCACCATACCCATATGTTGTAAAATGTCACACCACTTTGACATCTGTAAAAGACAGATGGAGGCCACTCCACAGTCTTCAGTACACATTATAAAACTTACATCTGAGCAAAAAGAAAAGAAAATGAAAAAAGGTAGAATAAAGCCATGACTCAAAAATGCCTGTTTTTCTGCTTATTATGGCAAGTGGTAAAAGTAGACTGATCAGCTCAAAAGCCAATTTCAATTTCAGATAAATCCCTGGAGTTGGGGGGCACATTACAGTGGTGGGAGTGGCTGTAGGGGGAAAAATGGTAGAACCAAAAATATCTGCATAATTTAGTATAAAGCTCTTATTGGCTGTTGTCAGACTTTTGGAAAAACACTTCAAACTTTTAGAACAGGAGACAAAACACAACATGCAAAAGCTGAGAAAACCAGCAAATAGAAGTATGAGGAAGGTAGCCCAGAAAGCCATACTGGGATCCCAGGAGGATCTTACATTTAGGGGCACAAGCTAGTCACATAAGGTAAAAAGGAAATCAGAAGGTTTCCCATTTTCTACCCTGATTGTGCTCATGGAAGGTGCGATGACAAGAAATAGAGTTTAGATCTAAGGCTGAAAAGAAATGCAAGAAATTCTAGAAAGATTATTCTGTTCATAAACATACTACAACAGAAGGTGAGAAACATGGGCCCCATCAGTTGTTTGTGAATTAGAAATCCTAATGCTCCTAGCCAGCATAGCCAGTGTTGAGGAATTCTGGGAGTTAGAGTTCAACAATATCTATGGGGCAACCTGATGCCTACCACTATACCACAAGCTATGCAGCTATGCTTCACCAAGGGACCTACTCATACTAAAATATCCATCATTTGATTCAATGAAAAAGCATAGTTTTTTGAGGTGATGTGTGGTGTCACAACAGTATTACTTGTGGCAGTGGTACATTCACACAAGTTACTTTCTGATGAACTTGTGAATCAGCCCCCCACCATTCAACACTATACCATAAACACAAAACAAAGAATATCAAAGGAAATCTTCATAGTTCAAAATCTGAATGGCCATTGCACTGCCAGAAGAAAATACAAAGTAGGCTAGACTCATCTCACCAGAAGACGTCATCTTTATCCTTGAGAGAGCAGTTTCCATGGAAGAAGAACTTGGGGCCTAACACACTGACACCATCCTTTCCAATTTTCTTTTCCCCTGGACAAGCCAAAAACAATTTAATCGTCACCTTATTTTGACTAAGTTTTTACTAGGCGCAGTTTAAAATTATAAATGCTGCTCCCCCTTTTAAAGCTGAGACCAGACTGCCTTCTATCTCTTCACTCTTTCCTTTCAACTCTCTGTCCTTGTAAATGACAACTATTTTCTCATGACGGGATAGAAACCCCTGTTAGCTATAGGAGGAGGACAATTTGGCTCCATGCAGCACAGCTAAATTATGAAACAGGAAACTGTGATGTCATGTCTAGTAAAGCATCAAAAAGCACCTTGTTTAAAATAGAAATATCAAATGAGATCATTACTCTCTCGCTCTCTCTTTTACATTTTTTTTTTGCATAATACCCATCTATCTTAGCATTCATTGTAAAACGAATATTGTAAAGGATATCCAAAATTAAAACATGTTTGTCAAATATTCCTGCGTGCATCACTTGTCTGGGCAACAGAGAAGTTCCACTGGAAAATGGATATCACATGCAACTTTCAGAAAGAATAAACAGAAGTTTGATAGAAGTAAGGAAGTAATATTTTATATTTCAAATTTCACATGCTTGATAAATGAAAGGTTCTATACAATTCTGTTGTTGCCATAATTGTCTGAAAGTCAAAGAATCACTTACGAGCTTGGCATTTAACCAACACAGATAGACCACAGACAATGTTAAATTCCACTGATTTCGACAAGAAAGCCTTCACATATTTCCCCAGTGGAAATTAAACAAGCTTGATTTTGATTGGATTATGACCAGTGCCTCTTTCAACAATTTTATCTATTTCATCTTCTTTGTAGACTATACAGAACTTTATTATCTATTTATTCTGCTTCTTCCAAGAAAGCCAATGCAATTCTTGGCTACATCAATAGGAGTATGGTGTCTAGATCGAGGGAGGTACTAGTACCACTCTACTCTGCTTTGGTTAGACCCCATCTTGAATACTGTGTCCAGTTCTGGGCACCCCAATTCAAGAAGGATATTGACAAGCTGGAGCAAGTCAAGAGGAGGGCGACCAAAATGGTGAGAGGCCTGGAAGCCATGCCCTATGAGGATAGACTTAGAGAGCTGGGTATGTTGAGTCTACAAAAGAGAAGGTTAAGAGGGGACATGATAACCATGTTTAAATATTTGAAGGGATGCCACGTAGAGGAGGGGGAGGGCTTGTTTTCTGCTGCTCCAGAGATCAGGACAAGGAGCAATGGATTCAAGCTGCAGGAAAGGAGATTCCACCTGAACCTCAGGAAGAACTTCCTGACAGTCAGGGCTGTCCGGCAGTGGAATCTGCTGCCTCGGAGTGTAGTGGAGTCTCCTTCCTTGGAGGTTTTTAAGCAGAGGCTTGATGGCCATCTGTCGGGAGTGCTTTGAGGGTGTTCCTGCATGGCAGGGGGTTGGACTGGATAGCCCCTGTGGTCTCTTCCAACTCTACATTTCTATGATTCTATGATTCCTTCCAGATGTCATTTGTACAGTATCCTTTCTCTTTTTTAATTTTCTGCCTCTTGGGCATATTTGCCACCAAGAATTACTAGTTCCTCACTCAAATATGGCTTCTGTGCTTTTCGTAACTGCATGGCAGGATGAGTTACGTTGATGTAGCTTTTTCCCTTCACAGTGCCAGCTTGACAGATGCCTCTACCCATGCTATTCATCCTCTATAAGAACAGTTTAGTTATAAGGACTAATTTTTAGTACATTCCTTTAAAATGGCCTTCTTCTTTTTTTAAGTACAGCTCTTTCAAAACAAGTGTGAATGGGCTAAGGCTTAGAAACTTACATACTCAGGATGCAGTCTCTCCCTCCCATATTGTCTCATTGTCTCTGCAATTTTTCTTTGCCTTTCTTAATCCACATTTACCAGATATGTTGGCCTAAAGCACTGGCTGAGGATCGTAGGTTGTGAAGTCCAATATATATAAATGAGACCATGAAGAAGGCTGATACTCATTTACTAAATTTAGGTGTTTGGAGCAATGGCGTAACCTTTCTGATATCTAGATAGCATCTTAAATCAATGTGGGTCCCACATTGGGAAAAACATAGGATATAAATGAAATATGTACCATGCATACTTACATACAATGGTAACTTATATGAATTTACTGAATTTCTTTCCCAAAAGATTCTTGAAAGGTCAAGGCAGAACAGTTTGCCAAAAAAGGGTAAGATGTTCCTATCTACCCAGGAGTTGGTAACAAAAGGATGCCCCTAAAAAATTTTATGTTGTTGTTTTATATGTGATTTAAGATGGTATTCTTTAGAGTACCTTTTTACTCATATTCTTGGAATGTGGAGATGAGGTTTTTCTTCTTAATTGCAAGAATTTAATTCTTCACCTAAGTAGAAACAAAATTAGTAAGCATAGGACATCGCCACAGAACAACTGTTTGTCCTTCTTAGTTTGGTATTGTGCATACTAACTGAAAATAAACTCCAGGTTTCTATTTTATTCTCATCTCGCCCCACTATTATGCACTGCTTTTGAAACTACAGTAGCTGTATCAAGAATAGAACCTAAGGTTTCCTCCCATGCAAAGCATGTGCTCTATAACTGAATTCACTCATCTCCAATAGTGAAGACAACAGGAGTCCAAAGAGAAGGAAGCCAGCTCACAATGCTTAATTCTGTATGAAAGAAATCAGGACTCTAGAAAGCATAATTTATATGAGCTGACTAATTTATTTCAGGAAGAACTCATTATCAGAAAATATCTAGTTTTATGCTAATAAAAAAACTCTACAGTTGGCCATGCTTTTTTACACAGTCTGAAGAGCAAATGTATTCAAAATCCATAATCAAGTGATCTAAGAGCAAGATGAAAAACCAGAAAATTTTAAACAGATTTTTAATTTTAAATCTAACAGCTTTTGGAGGTTTGGACTAGCCAGTTACAATCTTGGGATAAAATCCAGGCTAGCTATGGGTGGGTGTGTCACTTGCTAAAACATTAACGTGCTCTTACTATTATGGCTGAATTCAGCATGCAGTGCCTCCATTATCCTGTGGGTTAATCTAAATAACCCCTACCAGAGAATGAGGAGATGCATAAGGAGATATATTTTTGGCATTTTCCAGTTATATATTTTCCCTTTCATGAAAAGGAACTTTCCTTCAAAGAAGTTGGGCTTAGGAATACTAGTTTTTAAACTACAACTCTCCATATCCCTAGGCTGCTAGCTCGGGAATTCTGGGAGTTGCAGTCTGTAAAATAATATTTTTGAGCCCTGAAGGAAACATGATTAGAGCCAATTCTCTTTTTAGTGGATTTTATATACCAGCTTTTATTTTCTTCATTTACAAATAATTATATAACTGTAAAGCAGAAACCCATATGCTTTAGGTCTTTCTACAACTGTTTGTTTTGTTTTTGCAGTTTGATTCCTAAGTGGGTACTTGCAAAGATAGATTTCTTTGGATAATATCACTCTAAATATATTTTGGTAGGTTATTTGAAGGGAAATCTATCACCATAGATGATAAAATGCAGGCAAATAATATTTCATTTATCATCATTGCAGCATAAAATGCCTGAAGGAAAATCAGATTCACAGGCCAAACAATACCACCTGCAATGCATACACCCGTGGATGCATACACACACACACAACCAGAAGGTTCAGAAGAAAGTTTGTTTCCGTTGTTGAAAGTTGAGATTTATTGCTGTTATGCAGGTGCAGAAGGCCATGATTGCGCCCCAGGAATGAATAGCCTTCTGGGTGAAAGGACATTTATAGTTACCTATTTGGCAGCAGTCCTTTGTCTCTCCAAAATGTGCGGCCCTCTTGAAAAAGTTTGAGCTTCTACTAAAGAAAATGCAGGTGTGACCTAATGAACTACTGGACAGAGTTAGGGATGATTCACAGGTAAATGGACTTCACTTTACTTCTCATCACTTTTTAACTGTAGAAGAGACTTTATGGCTGAAAACTTGAACATGTGAACTGAAAGCATGGTATGGGTGTGATTTGAGAGCTCTATGATGGTCCATTCAGAAATGCAGGCCACCACTTGATAATACAATTATGATGTAATACATATGATAATGAATCCCAAGAACTGAACAAAGCCTCCGCCTTTGCTGATGACACAACATATGGTTTTAGTAAGTCATCTTCTGTTGCCCTGATACGCTGATTCTGAAAACTTATTGTAAGATGTCTTTTTCATGTAATACATTCAGGATTGTAGAACCTAATTTCCCTTTATGCATATAGGACAATAACTGTAATTTCAATATCATTCTGTGAAGAACTCAATAAAGGTTCAAAAACATTTCCTAAATGACAGTGATAGAAACTTTATTCAGTCTTTTAGAGGTTTGCAGAGAACAATTTCCATGGAATATCATTTTAACACCAATTTTACCATTCTATGATGAACTAGAACACAATAGATGACCTATTCAATATTCTAATGAAATATTCTCATAAATAGTAGGATTGGAAACATGCAATGTTACTTGTCCTGAGTAGAGCAGCCAAACCAATCTGAGCCAAGATACAATGGTGTACTTCTCTATCCCATGTCCTCCTTGTGCAGTTCTCCATGATGCAAAAAACCTCCAGGGGATTTCCCAAAACTCTTGGGGGCTGCAAGTGCGAGAGGAGTCACCAATTCTGAGATAAGCAGTAGGGTTCTAGCAGATACACTACTTCTAGTGAAAGCATATTCTTGGATCCTGGCCATGGTGTCCACTATCATAGTCAACAGATGCTACAAAGTCATATAAACCCAATTCACATTTAATTCCAACTACGCAATACTCCTCATTCTTTCCATTCCAAATCATTAATGCAAGCTCTCCAGCAGCAGCAGCAGCATGCATCCAACCAGAAGCCAATGTCTTCCATCTTAGAAAATAGAAATATCCCTGTCCCCAACCAAAAAAAGAAAAGAAAAATAAGAATTTTTTTATAATTTCTTATTGCTTGGCAATGTACAATAAGTAAAAACATTTGAAACAATTCAAATCAAACCACAGTTTTCAAACTAAGTGAACAAAAACATACACTTGCACACATTAGCTTCTCCTGAGGAGATAAAGTAAATCACAACTGACATAAAAGTTAACACTTAACACATGATAGATGGGCACTCATACAATCGTGATGTGGGCATTGAAACAAGAGAATAGATGGACAACAAAGTCTGTGGCACAGACAGAATTATACTTCAGACTTTCTTGCCTCTTGTTGGATATCTTTGATTAAGCGAATTGAAAGAATACATGATGTCAAGACATTATTTTCTTCTTTGCTGCAACTTGAATACTGTGTTCAAATTTTAAAAGTAAAGATTGGTTATCTACCTTGGTTATGTAACTAACATAATGCTTCCAGTATAACGACACTTAAATTACAGTGCAAGGGAAAAGTACCAGAAGTAAAATGGATGAAGAAATGGGAAGGGCTGCTAAATGCAACCATTTATATACTAGTACAGTGGTACTCAAAGTGGTAGTCTGTGCACTGGTACTGGTACACAAGCCATCAGATGCTGGTCCTTGGTGAATTTACAGGGAAGAAATAAACAACTATAGCAACTGAGCACAAATATGGCATCAGTCCCTGACAAGCAGGGGCAGGAATTTGCCACTCCCTTTAATCAAAATTGGGGACTGCAGTCAAGAAACCAGAAGAAGACTGGGACTTGGGGGAAAAGCTATAAAGGAATTAGACAAGATCCTCAAGTGTAATGTCATACTGAAAAGTGTGACTAGGTATTAAGGCACTAAAAAAAGAAGAGGCTACTCAGAAACTGTTGATTTGAAGATTAGAGCACTGTTGTGTAATCTGTCTCAACCAACTGATTGAAATTAGGTTAATTTTGTTGCTTTCTAGTGCTCCCCTAAGACTTTCAGTGTTTTCACTTGCCCCAAAAGGAAAAACTCACCACAGTTCAGTTGAGTGGAGCATCATATTTCTATTCTTTAGGGAAGAAGTGACAAAAAAGGACAAGCAGGTTCAGAAGGCTAATTGGTTGAGAAAGGAAAGATGGAACAGAAACACACCATTGCCCTCACCCAGTGGATACAAGGGATTCCTCATTTCTCATCCACTGAAAGCAGAAGGAGCTGCCCCTACAGCTGAGTCAAATGTGGGGAAGGTCATTCATGTGGGAGAGCACATAGTTTTCCACAGCAGAGATAGGATTCTGCCCTGGGATATATCATTTGATACATATTGAATTGAGCACCCCTGTAAAATATATGATCAGGATTATGGGAAGGCAAGAAGATTATGTCTATTGGGTTGTTTTTTTCCTGAAAGTCTTTCTACAAGAGATCACTTGGCCACAACTGTTGGTCAGCGAATGGGAGCTGTAGAGTTAAGAGACTCCTATCATCACACATCCAGTGATTTGACCCCTAATGGGGGGGGGACCCCATGTGTAATTCCTTTCCTTTTTTTATATAAAAAACACAGATCTTTGCTCAGTGTTAAACACTATTCAGCAACCTTAGAGATAAATATTGTGCCCTACTGATACATATAAGCATTATTACTATTTCCTTACCTAATCAGTGAATTATTAGAATTATTATGAGCAAGATGTTATGAAGATGACCCTGGATCAACAAGTAAGGTTTCAGTATATATCATTCCCTCTAATAGTACACTCAGATGAAAATCATGGAACCATTGAGAAACAAGAGGGAACTCACAACATGCTCAGGGGGGAAAATGGTTTGCAGAAAGAAAACAAATCTTTGCTTGAAGCCTAAGGCCAAACAACAGCCTTATGAGAACTTAGCAGCCTGGCTAGCCACAGAATGCTGCCTATTGCTGGAGAACTAAAATTGAGCATCCTGAAAGAAAGCATGCCCAGCTGGCTAATGGCTGGCAGACATTTTGAACATGAGTACTTCTATTAGGCAGGTATGTACTCTATTGCACATTCCACTTTAGATGTAAAACAAACTGCTGCAGTAGCATAAAGATAGAAAATTAGAGCAGTCTTTTTCATTTATTTCATTCATTTATTTCATTTATTTCTCTCTGCTTTTGAGCTTATGTGTAAAAGCCAGTCTTAACATTTGTATTGTTCAGATATCCAGCATAAAATTTACAGATGAAAAGACAGTGAAAGCAGCAGCAAGTTACAGCAGCCTTTAAACTGGCATATAGGACAATCTTTCAAACTTTTATGGGCCCTAAAAAGGAGGAAAGGGGAGAGCAAACATTATCTATTGTTAATTACCTGTAAAGTAGGGCTTTAGCCACTTCCCCTGTTCCTAAGAGCTCTGAAGTGAAACCTGAAAGAAGCCACCCATTGTTTTCTATTGTGCAACAGCCAGAAGCAAATAGGGTTCAGATTGCAGCTTTGAAAGGCAACAGGAAATTGGCACACAGCTAATCTGCCCTGAACTATTCATAGTAACAAAAGGCTACATTCCTGCTAAAACATTTCCTATTAGAAATACAAGGCAGATCTTTTGGAAGAACAGCCACAGAATAAATTTGTGAGAAATAAAAGCTTTTTAATTAAAAAGCTTTCAGATCTGGGCATTCACTGCTGACCATGAAGATAACATGTATTATGTATGTCTCGTCCTCCCATTGAGAGACAGGGGGAGAGAGAGAGAGAGAGAGAGAGAGAGCCAACTGGTCTGGAGCCTTGCTCTCAAAATGGTGATCCAGGCACCCAAGAAAATTAAACTGTTGTAGTCAATGGAAAGAAATATGGTACCATCCCCTGGGACATTGCAGAAAAACAACTGCTGATCTCCCACATCATGTAGCCTGAGAAGCACTGCAGTAATCCATGCCCATAAATACAGTGAAAGATCATTTTGATAGTAACATCATTTTAAAAGCTGTTCATGAACAACATAGATGTAATCTACTTTCCCCACCTTTGGTTATTTTGCTCTCCCTTTGCAAGCAGGTTAAGCCAAAGTGTGGCTTAGCCTTCTGTGTACATAGTGGGAAATGTTGCTCCAGAACCATCAGGAATGAACTTCCCCCAAACCACTCTGTAGCAGAGAGCTTTTCAGGTTATCTGATGTGAGGATCAGCAGTTATTTTCTTCCAATGTGTCAGCGATCAGCACCATATTTGGCTATGGTTGGTTCTTTCTTTCCTAGAAACTGCAAGGATTGGCAGCCCATGATTTGAGGTGCATCACTAGTCCACAGATTACCACTTTTGGCTAGCAGTTTTCCAGCAGAACTTTAAAAATAAAAATAAACCTTTGCCAGAAAAACCAGTCCCAGCATCTGAACACACTGCTTACTTAGTTTATCCCTTGTAGCAATGTTTGAGTATATACAGCAGATGAAGGTAAATCAAAGCACATTCCTTGATCCTACCTCAACTTCCAGGAGCAGGGGGGCTGCTTCCATTTACTAATGGGACCAAGATCCAACTGAGAATCCTGGGACATACAGGATTTTCCTCTTCTTTTTCTGATTCTCCCAATGTTTCAGAGCATCCCCGTCTTCTTTGGGAAGGTGGGGCTCAAGGGAGAAAAAAAGAGTGATGGTCACCTTCCTCGTCAGCTGGCAGGAGCGTCCCCTAACTTTTATCTCCTCAGTGGTAAAAATCATGTGGACCTCCATGCCTTGAACTGCTACTCCCAACTTTCCCTGTGCTGACTAGGGCTGCTGAGATCTGAAATCCAACTATATATGAAGTGCCATTCAGTTCCATCTCTGCCATTATAAATTGAACACATATTTTCATAAGGCTCAAGGACTGTGTGTGAGCAAAATGGTGAAGCTTTGAATTTTTCTTGTTTGGTACCTCTCTGGACCAGATACCCAGAACCTAGCAACATTTTGCTTGTTTTAGAGGAAGACTGTAGATGTTCCTACATAGATGGGGCCCCTAGCATTGGACACAGTGACCTTCAACCTGCTGTCCCACCACTGTGGTTTTTATCTCAACAAGGGCTACTGTGCTTGTTACTGCAAAATGGAAATACATCTGCAATATAAATGCACACTAAGCTTGATATACTGGCTTCCCCACTTATCTGATGGGACAGGGACGCGAACGCTGTCAGAAAATTGAATTAGTTGAAAAGAATAACCCATACACTGTACTGTAGGCAGCATAAAGGACTTACAGAGGTTCCCATGGGACCAATCATGCCCATGTGCTGCTTGCAAAGTCCTTCAGCCAACTTTGCACCTTTTTTCCCTCTCTCAAGAGGTTCCAAGTAAGCCTCTGTAGGTAAGAACTGATTAAAGAGTGGAACTGCCATCCAATTAAGGGAAATTGTCCTTAATTTGGAAACGTCAAAAAAGCATTATCAGATATCACAACAGAGGATTCCTGTAGTTAGGACCATAATAGGAAGGATTAATGTCTGACAAGTGTCTTTGAAGAATAAAGCCCGAGGCTGATATCCAAACCTGGATTTCCTTGACTAAAGGTAAGGGGAAACATACCTGCTGGGAGAGATGAGATGGAAGATGCAGTTACAGTCATGTTGTGCTGATGGACTTTAATAGGCAACTGCTTGGGCATTGTGTGAATACAATGTTGGATTAGATAGGCGTGTCTTTTCTTCCGTATGTAAGTGACTTCTAAGGGAAGATGAATAAGCAGTACTTTTGTTCCTTTGCTTCCATCATACTATCATTACTTGTCTCCAACATTTTCCCATAAGGCAAATGCAAAATACAGATATTTTAAGTGAGTCTCTTGAAATATGGCTATAAAATTGAAATGAATTGGGTGGCATGCATTGTTCCTTTTGTATGAAATAAATAAAATATTTAAAATGTAGCATCAGTCAGTGATTGTCACTTTTGCTATAAACATAGCATCCAGGTTTCCTTCTCTGGAGTGTCATCTCAGAAACAGTGGTCAGCACATTGTTAAGAAAACATTTTTGAAAATACATTGCTATATGTGGGAAATTAACAAAAAACATGGTCTCCTCTATGAGATTATCTGAAGACGTCATGATTGCTTTTCTAGAACTAAATGATGTAACCATCTTGGGAATGGCGGCCTTTCAGACCAGAATAATTGATCAAATGCTAATTAAAAAAAATGCTTCAGCTAGACAGTATTAAGCAAGAACTCATCGTACATACTTTCAGATCTCAAAAGGAACGTCTCTACAAGAAAGGTCTAGTTGTTTCTCTAGAATCTTCCGAACGCTACCGCGCACACGCGAAAGCTCCTAGTGTGTGAGGCACAGAGACCACGAAGAAGAATGTTTTTAACAGTACAACATTCACACCTCCAGCTACCACTTGTTGGTGCAGTATGAAAGCCAAAAGCTTCATCCATAAGGTTTATTAAGAATGTAAAGGAAATATTTTAAAGAAATTCATATTGCCTTTAATTCAGTAACTGCCACATTTGGAAGGAAGTGCCTACAAGGAAACGGTCTAAGAGCAGAGCTGAGTGCCTGCAGAAGGCTTTGTGTCATTTCTTCACCATTTGTGCAGCGTCCAACTCACGTTGCTCCACCCCACACCAATTATGCAACTCTGTTCCACGCTCTCCTAATACAGTCAATTGACATTCTCAACATGCCAACTCAGGTTTGTGAGATGGCAATAAAAATGAAATCTACATCTGTTCTATGTAGCTGTTTCAAGGGCCAGTTAATTAAAAAGTTGAAGTTGACATGGGCAGTTTATTTCAAGGAAGTTCTTTGTAGATCAGAATATAAACTAGTCAAATCTCATATTAAAGAAATAAACTATTTCTGTATCAGAAATCTCATCATGTAGCGAATGTGCTTTTCCAGATCCAGTCTCTCTAAAATACTGTAAATGCTGTAAATAAATGCTAGCATTTAAAGACTCAGCATAGTTAATGTACATTTGAAATCATATCGGTGGGAAAAACTGTTGGTCATCCAACTCCTAAAAGATACGATATCTGAGAGCAATTTTGTTAATATTGAGGTGCACCCAAAGCTTTTCTTTCAGAAGGGAAATTTGGGAACAAGTGCACTTGTTCCAATACATTTTGTTCAAAACATATAAAGTGAGGCATAAATACAAGTGCTGATGTATCACATTTCCATTGATTCAGTAAGTCTATTCCAGTAGGGGACTTACAGTTGAATGTAGGACTCAGTGTGATAGATGTTGCTCATACTACTGGCATATCATGTGTGTGAAAACTACCCTCATATTTCTCACTTGAATACCTAACTCTTAATCATTATCAATGCCAAAATTTACCAAGTTTCTAGCATTTATCTTGCTTCTCCTGTAGTGGTGACCTATATACATAGTAGTTTGGTTCAAATGCATGTTAATATATCTTTGAAGTGGGTTTCTGTAACCAAACAGATTTCTACAGCTGTTAAAAAATCCAAGGAAGGAAAAAGTGACAATGCTGCCCTTGGACACAATGTTGGAGATTATAGGAACTCCTTCTTACTATTACAGGTACTACACTATAGTCTTCATAGCTCTTAGCCATCACAACTCAACCACTGTGTCACAAAGCTGGAACCACATGTAAAAGCAATATATCCATATAAAATATTTATTTTAAACTGTAGTTTCTTTTTCTTTTTTGGGACACTGCAGGAATACATTTAGTCTTTTTTATGGGATGAACTTTTTTTCCCCCAAAGGGAAAATATTAGCAAGATATCCCTTTATTCAGTTTCAAATGCAGCCAAGGTGTTGTGCCATCTGGGAAAGGATCTGGACTATTAACACACTAGAATTAAGCATGTGATTTCAGCATGCAACTTTTGAACAGAAAGACTTGATACTGGCCACCTTTCTCATAAAAACATACTTATGGAGACTATCACTCTAATGTGGCAAGTACCATCCATGTTCTATTAAAATCTTTGTCAGCAAGTATAACAGTTGATCAAGGAGCCCATATCCAAACACCCATTCAGTTTCTAATCTTATTAGACACAATACTAGTAGAATACTTAACACTCAGAATTTTGGTACCTCATGGAGATTTTTTAATCCCTATCTCAACGAATCTTTCAAGAATACAAACAACAAACTAAACCATATTCATAGTAACTTACATTAAACACCAACAATTCTGTAAATAAATCTGTTGTTACAGGGATTATTTTTAAAAATGCTTCAAGTTATCATACCACTTACTTGGTCAGCACCCAAAAATTGGGAGGTGATAAGCATTTCTGCATGGTCTAAGACATTAGCAGAAGGAAAATGAAACTCACGTGTGTGTGTGTGTGTGTGTGTGTGCATGCGTGTGTGTGTGTGTATATATATTATATATATAAATTATAGAACATTCAAAAATAGGAGATGTCTTCACTAAAACAGAAAAGTAGCTAATCTTTCAACTACCGAAATCAGAATCATCCACTGTAATTGTAGCAATTGTATAAGGAATTAGACTGTGCAGATGAAGAGCTTACTTAAATTACTGCATATGTCTTTGTGCATTTACTATATTTGTACTGCTTATACTGCAATCCCAAATAATATGACCATAGAGGATCATGAGAGAAGTCTTACCTGTCAGCCTTTAGAATCAGTTATATGGCATGCATTCGATATTAGCAAGTGCCCTTTATCTTCTGCTGTTAAGTCCCAGAGAATTAATTTTGCACATTGGTAGCTTAATATGCCTGGCTTATTACAAGTCATGATGCCTGCTTCTCCTGCAGCTGCCCATGTCCAACGGTTGAAAAAAATCTTTACTACCTATGTAAGAATTAGCAGCATTCTCATTCAAACTCTCACAGGTGTTTGTACCACTAAAGCCTTTTCACCCTTGAAACAAGCTTTCCTGTGAAAGAGATAATACTCCCCAAGACCTAGTTAGAGTGGGAATAGTGGGTCCTCTTCCAGATGTTGCACTGCAGCACTCAGAAGCCCCATCCTCCATATTCAACTGTGAGGAATGCTGGAAGTGGAGTCCAACATATGGAGGGCCACACAACTCCCACCACTTACTAATAATAGTTACATTTCATTGATGTGTGCCTTCAAGTCATTGTTGATTTATGGCAATTGTAAGACAAATCTATTATAGTGTTTTCTTGGCAGAATTTGTTCAGAGGAGGTCTACCCTTGCCCCCCTCTAAGGTTGAGAGAGTGTGACTTTCCCCATATCACCTGATTTCCATGGCCGGGTTTCCATGGCCGGGTTTCCATCACTGGGTTTCCATGGCCAAGCAGGGATTCACAGAACCATAGAGCTGGATGAGACCACAGTCCAACCCCAACCAGAATTCAAGCCCTGGTCTAGTATCCTAGCCCAACATTCAAACCACTATACCACACTGGCCATAACATCTATGTCACATTAAAGACCGAGTCATACAAGCTATATGTAAATATTAAAAAGATATATTTTAATAGCACACTGAAGTATTTTAAATTCTACAAGGGAAACCTAGCGATGAAGATCTATTACCCTAGAGCTGGAACATTTTTTGGTTTTGGTATAGTCAACGTAGTATTGGTTATGCATAAAACAAGAGCCAGAAACATTCCACAAACTCAGTTACATAACCTAAAGACAATTACGACTCAAGCACAAACATGAGTCTGTGACTTTAAAAAAGTCTGTAACTGACAGCTTAGGACTGCACGTTAGATGCAAAATAAATGCACACCTGGAATAAAACTGTTCCTGAAACTGGCTTACCACACAATTGAAATGATCAGCAC
Source organism: Ctenosaura bakeri (assembly GCA_948474755.1). Lineage (NCBI taxonomy): Eukaryota > Metazoa > Chordata > Lepidosauria > Squamata > Iguanidae > Ctenosaura > Ctenosaura bakeri. The sequence goes on along the minus strand of CAOLHI010005072.1, from coordinate 13,715 downwards.
TTCAGCACATGTATTTACTTGGAATCACAGTTATCTGAGAATTAAAGCCCCTTTCTCAGAATTACAGCCTAAACCATTCTTTTAAAATTTTTGTATTCAAATACCCACAGATTATTGTGTAAGCCGTATTTTTCACCAGTCATAGCATGCTCAAGCTACATTTTAATCTTTATTCATGCAAGTCCCTTTCTGGTGCCAACAGTATGTTGGGTATACTTAACAAATGCAGGAAGATAAGACATTATATATTCACATCCTACACAGTAAACACAAAAACAAAATAAAATCATCTGTAAGAAATATCACTTTTCCCAGATGCAAATATATAAATACTTTTGAATGCATTACCATTACCAAATAAAAACTACAATCAGGAGAGAATATTGTGTACTACAAGTGAGAAACAGCTGGTCATTTATTGTGCACATAAAATATTTATTGGAATATTTCATGTCATCTTTCTTTCATATATTAGGAGAAATAATTGTGAAAAAAAATCCAAATTCAAGGAAATGGCCTGTTTTTTTAAATACCTTGATAAATTTGGAGCATGTGGAGATTGCTAATGATTCAGTGTACCTCTGTGCAGACGTTACACCTTTCACTGACTCCTACACAGTTACTGCTAACATCAGGAATAACAGATGTGATGAGCCAGCATGGTGTAGTGTTCTGAGTGCTAGACTACAACTCCAAGCGACCAGGGTTTGAATCCTTGTTCAGCCATGGAAACACACTGGGTGATCATCAAATCAAACTCTGTCAGCTTCAGAGGCAAGGGCAAACTCCCTTTGAACAAATCTCGCCCAATAAAACACAAACAAAATCATGATACATTCGCCTTAGGGTCACCGTAAGTCAAAACAACTTGAGGACACACAATAGCAACAAAGCACAAATGTAGCTTTCAGAACTGATAGTTCCAGATGCATAATTCTTAGAAAATTTACTTTTTTGGAAAACTCCTCAAATCCCCATCTCGGCATGGTCACTATCAAGGCGGGTGGGGGGCAAACTCTAAGAGCAGTAGTCCAAAAAAGAAAATAAAGAAGTAAACCTTCCAAATTTTAGTGCAAACCAATATGAACAAATAGATTTTGAATTTAATGGGTCCACCCTCCAAAGCATCCTCATTGTGCATAGAGGGAAATATCCAAAAGGACATATTCAGAAAACTACATTATACACAAAATCCGTTTTTTGTGCTTATACTTGCTAGAGTAGGGTGCCTTTAAGTAATGTAAGACAGGGTCAACCAGATGATAAAAGAATGGCCATATTTATGCTGGACAAACTGTTTTGACTGGCTTACTCTCTTACAAAAGGGACAGCTGTGAAGTCAAGAGATTAAAATACAAAGAGCCTTTTTACACAAATGATTTTTAATAAACCAATGGACAAGAGCAACACTGGATGTGTTGCCGTTGCTTCTATCACAGGAGCTGAACTTACTCAGGTCTTCTACATGGGTGAAGAGGGCAATGGATCAACAATGCAGTTATTGACACAATTCAACAATTTTAAGAAACCATTGTGCAGCAACGTATGCTTTCTTGAGACACTTAAAATAATGAAGGCAATTTGAATAGACATCTTAGTTGCCACTAATACTCCCCAACTGGTACAATACTAATTCCTAAATTCCAACTACAGCAAAGAGTTTATAACAATGCCAGGAGGTAGAATGCTGAATTAATCCTTAGTAAAACTGTTATAGAATCATTTGGAAGCCGACAAAGGTGAACAAACCAGCTGCAACAGGCTAGAATTAAAGAACCAGAATTATCCAGAAGCTTTCCAAAGCAATGGACTTTTGCAACACAAGGGAATTTTATGGCTATAAGTGTACTTAGTTGCATAATAGACTAGAGTAAGATTCAAAATACTTCCATCCTTCTGATTCCTATTCAGGTATAAACTTTACACACATTTTTCCATCTCTAATGCAGTTTAAGGAATAAGACAGGTTAATTCATAATATGAACAGTCATGTTTTGTATTTTAGAGAAAGAGAGCATTTAAACTGGTGGGAATGTTATTACCAAAATTCCCTATAAGGAAGACTCAGATATTCTAGATCACAACAAGCTCAGCACCAAAAGCTGAACTGCAGCCAAATGAACAGTCTGGATGCAACTGTTTGCATCTTGTGTTTGTGTGTGTGCACACACCTTCATGTCATCTATTTACTTCTGGTGACCCCATGAATTTAACAGGATTTTCTTAAGCAAGGAATACTCAGAGATGGTTTTGCCAGTTCCTTCCTCTGAGATACACAGCACCTGATATTTGTTGGTGGTCTCCAATCCAAACACTAACCACAGCTGACCCTGGTCAGCTTTTAAGATAAGACACAATCTGGTGCCTTCAGTGTATTCAGATGCCATGTTGTGGCCGAGTCTCAAGGCACACATGCTCTAGATTATCCTTACACTATAAATTAAGAAGGAAAAAGTAGTATTTGAATTTCTCACTATTTGCAAAAAAATCAGGTATCTTTTTGCTCAGCTTCTCTTTTATGAGGTTTCAGCACTTTTTGCCATTTTTTACAAATACATTTGCAGCCTTGAGGACCGGAAACTTTAGGAAATTAAAAAAAAAATCTATTTGCAAGTGGTATATGGGAGAAAAAAGTTTATGGCTCCACAAGTGTAGCATGGGATCCACAAACTGTTCCCCTGTGACCGAGCAACATTACATGAATGCTGTGAAATATCTCAAGAAAAAAACCATGTCTTTAAAGAATGGTGATTAAATAAAACTGGAATATTAGCAGTGGTTTCACAGTCATGAAAAATGAGGAAGGAATAGAAGCAGCAGTACTCTTACAGTGCAATCCTTGATGTGTCTACTCAGAAATTAGTCTGACTGAGCACAACTAAGCGAATTACTCCTGAGTAAATGAGCATAGGACTGCAGCCTTACTTACTAATACTGCTAACGATTTATTATTATTTCAACAAATAAAGAACCCAAGAGACATTTTCATTAATTATTATATTTTCTGCATTATAGTTTAACATACGTACTTTCTTTGCGTCACCCTTATTTTTGTTAAGTATTGATATTTTGTTATATTCAAACAGGAGTACATTTTTGGAACAGTCCTTTGTAATAAATATCATAAAATAATAGAGATTCACATAATAAATATTCTTTACAATAAAAAAGTTTTAACAGACCTTTGTCTTAAAAATAGTAAGAATCCAACTTTGTGTTTTTACATAAAATATACAAAAAAGCACCACAATTTGTGGCTAAGGCAATAAAAACAGAGAGGATTAGAGTTACTGAACACAGGGTTGAAGTTAAATGTCATTAAACCACAGAAATAATAGAAGTGTTAAGAGATCCAAGAATGTTTACACAACTGTATGATACCTGAAGATTATTAGTCAGATGTTCAGAAACCAATAACTTTAGCATTAGAAGAACAGTTTAAATAACTGAAATCATAGGGCCTTGTACATATCTGAACATTATAGGAACAATTTAAAATAGCTCTAGCCATAGCATCTCCAATATGCAGTTGGTTGGGAGTAGTTTCACAAGCTAAACTGAGGTTTCATTAACATGAAATGTGAAGACATTTTAAAAAATTCTCGGGGGAGAAGCAAAATGCCTGCTGGTTGCAATTTGGAAAAAAGGCAAGTAGTAGGTTTGCTAAATTCCAAACCATCTATAAGAAATACTTTTTTTTCTCTTTTCATGAGAAGAGCTGGATTATGAACATTTTTTTAAAAAAGGAGAGAGATAGGAAAGACTTGAAATAATCACTCTGAAGTCATTAAGAATCAGTTAAAAATAGAGTTGCAGAGAACAAAACAAAACACATCTTTGGAAAGTTGTTTGCAGAGCAAAAGACTTCAGAAGAAAAACAGTATCCTTGTTATTTTTTATAGAGGGGATTACTCACAAACCTGATATGACTTGCCAAGGTACAAAATTAGGTGCAAGTATGTGGGCCACACTTACCAAAGACCATGGAAATACCCAGATGTGCTTTTGCTGAAACAAGATGTGAGAAGAAAAGAACATGTGCATGAAAGTGAGAGAAAAAAGAAAGAAAAATGGAGGGGAGGACACAAACACAGAAAAGCCAGCCACAACCTGAAAGACAGTCTGAGGAACTGAACATTTCCCTCCATAAATCAGGAAGGCTTGCCTTGACCCCTAGAAGGGCAGCTTTCCAGCTTACAATAAACTGTGTTGGAGTTCTTGCATCGGCAACCTGGACGGTTGATCCGGTCGTAACACCCTCGGCACAATTTGAGGCATCCTTTTGCGGGAGGGTAACAAAGCAGGCAAGGCAAAACCAAGGACATGGCTCCCATGCACAAGTACCTAGACCAGCAATGTGCCTGGGAACAAGAGCAAGGATTATCCGCATAAGAGTCCCCTTCATCATCATTGGAACAGTGGTAGAAGATGCCTTTGACCAGGCACATACAGGTGCTGTATTCCACCATGCTTTCTGCCGAGCACAAGCACTGCCTGTTGCAGGCCAAGCAAGAAGGTAAGGCCCTAGGTGCTGTGCACTCTCCACATTTGCATTTCCCGCACTGTTCACAGATAAACTTATGCTGCGTTGAGTCCTCTTTTAAGGGACTCTTCAGGTCATCCACAATCAGAGACGACGGCTTGGGCTGCGTCCAGATTGGCCTTTCAGATCTGTGACCTGGACCTGGCCTAGACTGGGGTGACCTCAGCAACAGGCCCTGCTCTGAAGAAGCACTGCTGTTACTGCCCGAACTAGCTGCGCTCCCAGTACTTGTGGACCTGCTCAACACAGGAGCTCTTGAGCTATGCTGATTCAGTACATGTCCTGGGTGGCTGGGCCTGTGTTCATAATTATTATTCACATTAATTGGTATGATTTCATGAGTCCTTTCGTGTTTCTCTTGTCTAGGGGCTGCCCGTGGAGCAGACTTTTTCACGACAGAGGGGCCTTCAGTGTATTCATTGCTGCCCCTGATAGTCTTGATCTGATCCAGTGACAAGATGGCTGCGGGCTGAACATCCCTCTCACAATCCACCCTTTGACGGCTATCCAAAGATGGCTGCTGAAGGACTACTAATGAACTGCCACTGCCATGCTGACCTTGGGACTCCATCTATAGCGATCTCTAGATCTGGCATTCACCAGGAACCTGGCATGCATCTGAAATCCTAAAAGAAACAAACAAAGGTTGAAGACAGAAGTTAACTCACAGGAAATGAAAACGAAAACAAACAAGTGTTTTATGGCAAGCCACAAATTGCCCTAACTACCTAATAATATCACAGAGAGGCATGGATAGAATTACACTCATTCCAAGTACCAGGACACACACCAGTTTAGATGAAAGTATAAACAAAGTATACTGAAAACTATCATGCAATTCTAAAAAACATATTGAATGCTTCCAAGTCATATGTGAAATAATTACTTCCAATTTCTTAACACAAAATGATGAGGTTACACATCACGGCCCTATGGTATATGGTCCAGTGATTCTCATGCCATTTTATCTAGCCACTAATTAACAATAAATTAAACATGTAAAACAACACATTTTGAGTTTCACAGCCACATGACGTGGGGGGGGAGACAGAGTTACATTTAAAGCCTTAAAAAGGGGACCTTGTAGGTTTGTTTTTAAGATAAGTATTTTACCTGTCAAAGCTACATTCTAATGTCAAACCATCTTTTAAACACCAACTCCACACAGTTCCATTTTAACTGTAACTCCATGATGCCTGAAGCTGATTAGCAAGGGAGAAAGTATGTGAAGAATTATTTCTGGGTAAATATATCACTTCAAAATTATCTAGCCTGCTCATTACAGCAAAGCACCAGATATAAACAACATCCTGTTACACAATAGGTTTCCAAATGTTCTTGGACCATAAGGCAGGGTGTGAGGGGAGGAGGTGGAGGCAGCAAAGGTTGTCAGGGGGAGGAGAGAGAGGCATTTAGCAGATGTTTGTGAATGTATGTGTGCAAACAATTGAAGAGCTATAAAATAACACTGTCACAAAGAGTGGGTAGTAAGCAGGGCTCTAAATGGTTCCTCTTATATCAATCCAGAAAGGAAAATAATTGTCCAAATCATCTCAGTTCCCCCCCTCTATCTTTCTTGGGACAACTCTGGAGAATACAATTCAAACAGTTACCTTCCTTAATTTTCAGCAAGTTCTTTCAAAAGCAAAAAACATGGCCTGCTACAAATGCATCAGAATAGAGTAGAATCCTTAATTTGAAAATTTGGAGAAAAAAAAAGACCCAATAATTCCTTTCATGAACTGGTACAAAAAACAAGATAATGTAATATGATATTTAATTTCTATATAGAACTTTGCCAAAGTATTCAGAATGTTTCACATATATCCCAGGAAGCCAGACCAGTATGCTGACTTCCAGATGAGGGAACAGAGAGACACCCAATGCATTAACTGAGAAGAAATTTGCACGAATTATTTCCCAGCTCACAAGCTTAGCCTCTACACTACACCAGCCCATATTTAGATACTGGTTTTCTGCCTTTATACAACTAGGCACACTTGAAGAAACACAATGAGCACTTAATCAGGCGTCAAGTTTAAAATATATGATGGCAATTATAAATCAACATAAAGAACATTATCATTTTTGTAACATTATTACAAAAATGAAGCAACTGACTAACCATTTGGCTTCTAACAAAAAAATGGCACAAAAACAAACCACAACCCCATAACCCCCATAAAAGACATCTCTTTCTTTTTCTCCCTTTTCTTTCTCAACCATATGCTTGACTACAGTACCATGTCAGGGTAATTCACAGTGCGCTTTTAAATAAAATATTTTCCCTTCCCCTTCCCTCCCTTTTATAATGGCATAGAGAAGAAGGAAGCCAAAGTTCAGGTTCCTTCCCACTCCACATAACACCTGCTCAAGATGTAGACTTTAAGATAAAGAAATCTGCTCAGTCAAGTTGCACCTTATCTGCCTCACATACAAGTTTTTTCTTCCCACAGTCCTTGAGCAGAAATGCTACTTGGATCAACACAGAAAAAACTGTCAATCAGAAAAGCTGGAAGAAATGAAAAAGTTGTTTTCCCTATTAATTTCCTGTTTCTGTAAGCAGAGGTATGTTAAAATCCGAAGAAACAGCCAGTCAGAGTTCTGTACAGTCAGCTTAGTTTAATCAAGTTACTTGTTGTCTCATTCCATCTAAAAACTAAATTAACTGCACAATCCGATCAATAATTATTCTGAAGTAAAGTCCCATTGTGTTCGAGGAACATTACAAAATAAAATAAAAAGCAGGCAACAGATGCAAACTTCCTAACACCTAAACCATGATTTTTTTGAGGAAAAAATTAAGTTGCAACATTTTCACCACTGGGTTTGCCTTAAGGCATCAGCATTTGGGGAGGTGCAAATACCAAATTTCTCTCAACTTATTGGTTCAACAGCCTCTGAAAAGCAAGCTTCCTATTTGGGAGGGAAAAGACTCCACGGATTCTTTTCTGAAGGGACTTGAGAGAAACACAGGAGCCCTGAACTGGCCAGAGGAGGAAGGTGGCAGTATTGCCCACTCTGCAATCTGAGCTCAAAGGAGGCAATGAATGCAGGGCTGGCGGAGAGGAAGGAAGAGGAAAAAGTTATGAATGAAAACAAGAGATTTCTCTCTCCCCCATTTGCAGGAGGAGGGGAAAAGGCTGAGGTTACCATTACCTCAGGGGGGCGGACTTTCTAAAGCTTAAAGCTGCACTGCCCTCCTTCTCTACCTTTCAAGACCAATGTGAAAGATTTGTGAGAGCTAGTTTGAGCACGCAGGGATTTCCACACACCCCTTCCCCTTGGGTGCTTTCTAAGGAGGCGGGGTGGAGGAATGGGGGAAGCCTTTTTATCTCTGTCTTCCCCACCATTTCCTCCTTCGAGCCTCCACGCCTCTCTACTGACCCGCTAAAATCTCATTCAGGCTCTTGAGGGGAAATCCCGCCAGAGCTGACTCCATGTAATTAAACACACGGCACACACGCCGTCCATTAAGAGCAGCAGAAGGAGGGGAGGAAAAAAAAAGGGCTTCAGAGAGTTTCAATAAACTGCCAACTTCTGTTGCAACAGCCAGACTAAAATACTCGGAAAAGTCGCAGAAAAAAACTCCAAATAAATATCGTGCCTTGTTATTGTATGACACCCACCTGTCTCTATTTTACACACAGGGTGCAGCAGATCACAGTGCTAATCTTGCGCCCATCCATGCACGCACACGCACACACATAAAACTCAACCACTGAAAAATCCTCATTCCACCCATACACTGGTAGAGTGAGCGATTATTTAGCTCGCATAAAAGATGTTATGGGCTTCCTAATCCACAATCTATGGCTTGAGACTCAACATGCCTACTCTGACCCAAAACTGGTCTGTGAGCCTTCCGTGCACTGTTGTGAGTGCCCATGTGAACGGTCATAGCGTGACAGGAAACCATTTCGAGGTCAAATATACATACTGCAAAAATAGTTACAACGTTGACTGTTCTAGCAGCAGTAATCGCTGCTATTAATATCGCCATCACAATCATTCCTCCTTCAACCACAACAGAATCAAGCAACAAACTGGCCATTTGCTTCTGTGGGTTACTAGCAGCATGAACAGCCAAACCTAGAATTTCCCCCCAAAACCTGCAGGAGTGAATCAACGTGTTTGGCTTAGCAGAAAAGAATTTTTTTTAAAAAATACAGGCCCTTTCATCCTATGGAATCCTGGGCTTTGCAGATTAGGGAGGGCCCTCAAGGATTCCATGGCATGTTGAAAGTGGAACCACAGCACTCTAGCCATCCCGTGCGGAAACGGCCCTAGAGTCCTCAACGCGGAATTCCAGTGTTCCGAAAAGGCGCCGAAGAGAAGCGCCTGGCTGGAAAGGTGGGTCTCTTTCTAACCCACCCCGGTTACCAAGCCCCAGCCTTGGCAGGACCAACGCCGGGAACGCTCTCTCGTCTCGCCCGAAGGGCACCCAGGGCTGATCCCCGGGAAGGAAGCCTCGGGAGAGAGGCGTGGGCGTCGTGTGGGCGCCCCAGCCCCTCGGCCCTCTCCCGCCCGCTCCCCACGCCGGGGCCCGCGCCGAGAACACCCACCGGGGCACCTGCTAGCGCCGGAGGAGCTCCCCGCACGTGCAAGACGAGGCAGCAAGAATCCATATTGCGAGCGAAGCGGCGGCGGCGGCGGCGAACTTACGTTTTGCAAGGGCAAATCCGCGTGGAAGCGCCGCCCGACTAGGTTAGATCCATAGGGCAGCGTGGGGGCCGACGAAGTCGTCCTTTAAAAGGCCGGAGCCCTCATTCCCCGCCGAGGCTGGAGCTGCGGTTCCCCCCCTCGGCAGTCCTCGCCTGCTGCTCCGGCGCGGTGGCAAAGGCCACGGTCTTCTCCTCCTCCTCCTCCGGCGCAATCACAAAAGCCTGGTCCTCGAGGAGAAAGCCACCCGCCGCCGCCGCCGCCGGTCCCCTCCAAGCCCCTCGCTTTCCCGAGAACAAACATCCAAGGGAGGGGGCGGTGGCGGTCGGAGGCTCCCGCGCCTCTCCGGCTACTTGCTCGGAGCACGAAGAAGAGCGCCGACGCGCCTCACATCCAGAGGGGGGAAAGCCTGCTTTGGCTACCAGGTAAAAAAAGAGAGAGAGGGGCGCGCGAGCGAGCGAGCGAGCGCTGGGATTGCGAAGGGCTCTCGCTCGATCTTCTCCGGCAATTGCAATCGCACGCCGCATCCACACGACTCGGAGAGACGGGAGGAGGCGGAGGCGGAGGAGGGGGGTCGCCTGTAAACAGCGGAAGGGCTCGGAGGGGAGGGAAAAGGGGGCGATGTGCGGGAAGCGGGCTGGTGCTGTTGCGCGCTCGGTCCTCTCTCTCTCTCTCTCCTCCTGCCTTCCGCCGAGGGGGAGCTGCCTTGCCTTCCTTCCTTCCTTCCTTCCTTCCTTCCCTCCCGCTCCCCTCTCGCGGCGCCCGATCTCCCTCCCAGGCAAGTGCGCGTGGAGCGTCGAGTCGGGCCGCTTCCTCGAGTCCGAGCTCCTTTTTCACCGCGTGGTCCCTCGCCTCGCGGCTCCGATCGCAGGGCGAGACAAAGTGCCGAGGCGATGCCTGCTGCAGAGGGGAGAGGAGAGGGGAGGGGAGGGGAATCACAGGGAGAGAGCGAGAGAGAGACGGATCAGCAAGGACGGATTGGACAGGTAAAAAAGGGAAAGGGGGAAAAACAGCCCTGAGTATAAAAGGAGCCATTCCCAAGCGGGCATGGACTTTCTTGCAAGGCTGCCATGTGCTTTGGTGGTGCAGGCTGCTTGACAGGCTGGCTACACCGCGAGGAGGAGGAGGAGGGGGAGAGAGTACATACAATGCAAACTCTGAGCCCGACTGCTGCGGGGAAGGCACGTACACACGATCTTCGCACCCCATGCAATCGAGCCAGGCAAGAGACCTTCCAGGCGCACAGCGCTGGGAGGTGGTGGGGAGGTTTAGAAAGGGAAGCTCCCTAACGCTACCACCATGACTGGAGGGTGGCAATTTCAAGTAGTAGGCACTGCAAAAATGACTGCGCTTAATGTCGTGCAGCGAACCCATCGACAGCAACGAAGGAATCACAAGAGTGCATTCGGTCTGTCTCGGAAAGTACAGGGCCGTTTGAGCTGCCCGTCGGCTGCACATACACATGCTTTGGTTTTAGCCGTTCTCCTACGCGCAGAGAGCGATCTCGCAGCACCTGAGCTGCTTCCGAAATGCCTTGCAAGGAGCATGATTACCGAATGCAGAGGTTAAGCGCGGCTTCCCCAAAGCACGTCCACGGCAAGCGGCGCTCATCCACGTCCCCTGCGTGTCCGTTGCCCGCGGCGGCCGTCCCTTCGCGAGTGGCGATGTCCTTCGGCGTTGCTCGTTCAGAATGATCTAAACTCTGCAGGGGAACGTTTCGGCGCCGAGCCCCCACCTCAAGCCTTTGTCACGCCCCCAATGATGTCAACCTGTCACTCAGAGAGCGCGCCAGAAAACCTGGGGTGGATTTTTCTCCGCCCACCTCGCTCCGCTACCAGCTCGCGGCTCCCTTACGTTCATTCATGCCTTTAACGATGGCAGCGTTTGTTTACCGTTCTTCTGTACTTTTTTCTCGCACCAGGGGAAAAAAAATTCAAAGACGCAGAGGGTGTTTCCCGGGTATTGATTATTCAGGCACTGGAGACCCTAAAGCGCCTATCAAAACTAACAAATCCCTAGGTAGTCGTTTTTAAAGACGATTTTAATGACTCTGGTGTCTTCACAGAGAGTACAAAGTGGATATTTCTCCACTTTCAGCGTGTGGCTAGAATGGGAAGTCTAGCCAACAGCAGAATGCAATCTGATGCATCTTTACGTCTTTACTCAGAAGTAAATCCCACTGCCAGAAGCTGCAGTTTTGGCTTAATTAGCCTAAAATAAGTTACCATCCTCTAGGGCATGGGTGCAAATAAGGCAGCCCTCTGGATGTTCTTGGACTGTAAATCCCAGCAGCCCTAACCAAGGATGAAGAATGCTAGGGGTTGCAGTGCAACCAGCTCTAGAGGATGACATAGTTCTGCTCTAGGGTTATGCATGCACAGTGCAATCTCATGCATACTCAGAAACAAGTACCACTGTGTTCATTGGCGCACATGGCCCAACAAGTAAGCCCAGGGTTGCAGCCTTATTAACGCTTCTTTCTTAACATCTTCCTAAGATGCTTATATAAACCATAAACAGAACTTCCAATTAAACTATAGTAAAATATTTTACACTCATTGTATGATGCGCTTGAAGTCTCTGTGTGAAGTCTTAGGCAAGGTGAAATTAATTCTCCCTATCATGTAGCAATGACACAGTTCATCTTCTGCTAATGTATCTTTATAAGAAGTACAGCGAAATCGAGTCAAACAAAATTCTTCCCTTGCCTTACCCTAGATGTAACATACTATGTGGTGAACTCAACTTAGGCAAGACTCCTTGAGATAATACTGCCACTGTATAATTATAAGGAGGATGGGATACTGTATCCGGGGTACATGCAAAGGAAAAAGTCATGTGCATCCAGAAAACAAACTCTGTTCCTTTCCCATATTGTATTTCCTTATAGTATTTAGTGCTGTTTTGATTAATGGATATCTGAAAAAAACACCTGATTTTGTGTCCACTGAGAAGTATCCTGTTTACAGTAAATCAAGATCTGTTGGCCCACCCTTATTGTTATTTTACACCTGATGGCCTTCTTTTGCTTGTGCATCTCCCCTTGTCCATTGGAAACAGATGAAGGAATCAGAAAGAGTGGAAGGTGTTATTTCCTCCCAACCACTAGTCCCCACACTTTAGTGTTGTGGTATATTGTTTTCTCACCAAGACGTCCTTGTGTTGTCCCTGAAATGATCAGATCCATAGCCAGATCTCTATATAAGTTGCTGCTATACCACTAAATAGTCCTTAGCCATGGCATTTTCTGCTGCTGTTTTCATTAATCAGACCGTCAAGATTCAAATATGTGTATCTTGTTTCTAAAGTCAGAGGCATTTCAGACCCATTAAGATTAATGTTAGAATTGTTTATCTTAGTTGTGGATTGTTTATTCTACCATTCAGTTTATCCTACTGAGACTGCAGTCCTACAGACACTTCTAATTAAGGAGAGATATTTGGAAGTAGCCATATTGGTCATGCAGTAAGATATAACAAAATGCAAAATCCACAAAAGATCAATATGTTTATTGATCAATCAAATGCAGGAAATACATCATGTAAGCTTTTTACTGGTTTCTTTATCAGGCGAAGATGGTAAAAATCATACAGAAGAAGAAATGTTGGAATCATAGGCCTACATTTTGTCTCAGATATTATTTCTATTTTAAAATTTCCACACGACACTCTTATAGCGCGATGATTCCACTTTCAACCTCCTATGGAATCCTGGGGTTTGCAGTTCCTGGAGGGGCCGGCCGGCCCCTCCTAGAACTGCAAACCCCAGGATTCCATAGGAGGTTGAAAGTGGAATCATTGCGCTATAGAGTGTCGTTCAGAAATGGCCTTTGTCAGTTAAGATAGTCTAGTCTAGAGGGATATCAATGCAGGGAGAGGACCCTTCTTGGCCATGCTTAGACTAGGGACAAAGGGCAATAAAAGACAGGTAATAAAATTTCAACAGAAAAGTAACTTCTCTTGAGATTCAGGCTGCCCCGTCATATGTGAAGCTAACTGCCCCTTTCTTAGGCATAGAACACTGAATTTTTCACAAAGGTACCATTCCATCTGTAAAAACATTTAGGTGCTATTATGGATAACATTTGCCAGTTGTAGTTCAAATGAAAGAGTTTTGTCTTGGTTGAGGGTAAAAACCTCAAATAATTAACTCCCAGTCCATTGCTCCCTCTTGTTAAAATTTCCCCTGCTGTAGGAAATCCAAGAAGAATATTGGGGGGTATGCAGCAAAATACAACCATGTAGCGTGTAGGTAGGTATGCAGCAAAATATAACCATGTGATATGTTTTTTGCCATGCAGCAAAATACAACAAAATCTCAAATCCAGAAGAAAGAGATATCATTATTGGCCAACCAAAATACAAAAAACGTCTTAACTGACAACAGAAATAACACCTGAGATAAAACATAGGCTTGTGACTCTAACATTGTCACCTTTCTTCTCCTGTATGATTTTTTAGCATCTTTGCCCGATGAAGAAGCCAGTGAAGCTGTGAAAACTTGCATGATG
>CAOLHI010005071.1:0-85760 GCA_948474755.1 Ctenosaura bakeri | reverse complement strand
AAATACAATAAACAGTAAATAGCTACGCATATTTATCTTCAAGTAACATCTTACCATTAATCTTACAGACTTGAGGCATGGCTACAGGCTGTTCCCTGCCTCTCTCCAGGTTTTGGCTAATGGCCTGCAGCCTGGGAATGCCTCCTGAGGCACAGTGTTTTCTTACATTAACAGAAAATGACTGATGAAGGTGTTAGAAGTTGTGTAAACAGTAAAGATTGTGAAAGTAAGAAGGGGAATAGTTCAGATGTGGATTATTTCAGAAAAGGAGAATTATTTTTCAGGCAGGCACGGTATGTTCTCCTCCAGAGAAAAGCTGCATATTATGCTGGAGAGAAATTGTGTAGGAAAAGCACAAAACTCATTGCTACTCAAAACTACTTCACTACCAGACTTTTTTATTTTAATTTACATACTACATTGTCATTATTGCCATTTGCGTAACATGTATATATTTGTGGCCCCAACATATGCAAATATCACAGTTATGCATCTACATGTTAACATTGAGGTCATTAGATGCCTTCTTATCTGTCAGAAAAAATATATTCCTTTTTGTGTTTTTAATTTTTTTAACTTTGGCTTTTAAATATATTTATGAACAACAGCATACGCACTCTATGACAACAATTAGTTGAATTAGTTCATTTAGCTATCATGGACAAATATGATTTTGTGTATTTTTTTGTTTGTATTTTTGAGACATAGATGTTTGAGACACCTCATTAACAGTCTATGTTTTGAATTGTGTCTGCCCTCCTTGTCTTCTAGGAAAGTTGATAGACTTTCCTGCACACCTTGGTCTATCCACATGCTTGTGCTTGTGAGACGTTTCTGCTTCACAGCAAAGCTGTTTGGGGCCTCAACAACCTTTTTAGCATCAGCAAAGATTGGTTTGGCTCACTCTATTTTCCTCACACCTTTTTCTGCATAATTATAACACCTAGAACTGTGAACACCTGCTGTGCTGTCTATGTTCTTAAACTGGCTTAATCTTATGAGAAACCACTCATGAATTTTTGAAGTTGGGAAACCATATATACTTGTACCCCCTTATGATATCCCTTAAGATATTGTATTTAAAGCAAAAATTATAGTTATAACTAAAGCACCAGCAATAAATTACTGTAATAATGCTCTTGTAGTACAATGGCCATGCTAGCAAAGCTTGATGGGAATTGGATGCCCATATGGCCTCTTCCAGTTCTGTGATTCTAGTCTAATCACAGCAGCGTGTTGGGGGAGACTGTTGTAATATGTGAGTGAAATGTTGAATAGACCAGTGGAAGGAATACCCACGCTTGAGGAAGATTTAGGCAAACATCATTACGTACTTTCTGTAACAGACTTAAAATAGATCAGGAAGTAATTTGGGAAGCAGCTTTCAGCACAGCTATACTTTGGGCACATCACTGAGTGACAGTCCAGTGACCTAGGGACAGAGGGATGCAGTTTTCAGAGTTTTGGTCAAACAGTGAAGTTCTTTTCTTTACGACAGTTCTGTTTCTGTATATAAGATTTGACTTTCCTCTAGGTCTCATTTCAATACACAGTTTGGGAAGAGTCTGAAACAAGAAGAATATGTCCTTGTAAATGTGATGATAAGCAGGGCTTTGAGAACCAATGGCCTTTTCCACACGATGATACTCTCATGTGTCGTCCTGTCACAATCCCGGGGTGGGAGGGTGTTCTTAACACACCACACACGACCGGCTGCCTTCAGAAAGGAGTGAGAGGAATACACGCTGTCCTTCCAGGCTACAGTCAGCCTTTTCCCCATGCTGTAGTAGGGGATGAAATGCATAGATTGTACTTTCAGCCCTTCTGCATGGCCAGCTGCAACAGAAAGGTTTTTCTATCAATGATATAACCTGTGATTATGCCAGCTGTGAGAAGGGCAGGACTGTGATCATGTCATGCAGATGCATCATCGTGGTCCTGCTCCTCTCACATTCCCATGCTGGGATGCTTTGTCATGCAGAAAGAGCCAGTGTGGTGTAGTGCTTTGAGTGCTGTACTATGACTCTGGAGACGAGAGTTCAATTCCCTGCTTGGCCATCAAAATCAACTGGATGACCCTGGGTACATCGTACTCTTTCAGTCTCAGAGTAAAGGCAAAGCAGATGTCCTCTAAACAAATCTTACCAAGAAAACTCTGTGATAGATTCGCCCTAGAGTCCCTATAAGTCGGAAACTACTTGAAGGCACACAACAATAAGCAGGGCTTTAATTTTTGCCATGGGCCATTTCTGCACTAGACTGTGCTATTATTACGCTTTCAACATCCTATGGAATCCTGGGATTTGCAGTTTAGGGAGGGGCCTTTGAAATGGCCATAGAAAAATGGTTGGATTCCTAGTTCCACAGGGTGATTCTTACAGCCATATGAATGGATTTTCTTCTGATGTTGAAATAAATGTGTGTGGTTTGAGGTGGAACCTTCAGCCACGACACCACTCCCCACATCTATAGTCATTTATTACTGACTGAGTATCTACAATGAATTTGTGCTCTATCGCATTTCTTCCTTCCTGTTTCTTGAAATATCAATTATCAATTACAGTAGAAATGAATTAAACTTAAGAATTGACCTGTTAAAAATATAATGAAATGATAGTGGAGTTTTAATTTTATTTCTAATAGGAAATATATGCCAGGTATTGAAGATTTTCCTATGGCAAATGTATTTTAAATGATAAAGTATGCTCCAGGTAATTTCCACAGTCATAAACATCTAAGCATTTCCTATATTGGGAGTTGTTTGATTAATAACCCTCTAGTTATACAAGAAGCATGCAACATTTTTTAGTTTCAGTTGAAACTATTCACAATTGGTTATATTGTTGTATGTTCTACAAATGATAGCCCACATCTTTTAAAGGCTCGCATATAATCTTTGTCAATGTTTGTATATACTGCAGCTTGCATTGTGCTGCATCTTGTCTTTTGAGCAATGCAAAGCCTGTGTTTTGCCAGATTAGACTCCCTGTGTGCATATAATCTGCCACTGCTTATCTGCATCTCTGTTGGCTGCTGGTTAGTCAGTTAATCACTTTGATCCCTAGCTGAGGCCTTGATCTTTTTTTCGGAAGGGAGTCCTGAGATATGAATAGTACTCTAATTGATTCAGCCCTCCTATTTTTCCCTCTTCTTATTTATAATCTTGGAGCCTTAATTTGCCTTTGTGAAGTTTCTTTTTAAATTATCTTTTTATTCTGACACGCAAGTTACTTGGGGGCAAAAAATGGGCCATCTCCTTTTCTCTCAGGTTGAAACAATTCGTCACCCAGTTATTTTAGATTTCCTTAGGCAAGCAGAAACTTCTGGGTGTGTTGCCTGGCATAATTTTCATTATCTTTATACCTGTCATGATGTTCTTCATGGAATTGTGTAGTTTTAAAGAATTTTGATTACTTCTGATGTAGTTTTAAAAGTAATAATGATGGTGGGGAGACTTTGTTTCCAGGATTGGCATTTGAAAGTACTTTGCTTTGTAACAAGTATTCAGTACTTTACAGTATTAGACTTTGTATCTGAATCAGAAGAACCTAGTATTTTGATAGTTTTATTAAATGCTTGTTTCTCTCTCTCCCTCTCTCTGCTTGTGTGTGTGTGTGAGAGAGAGAGAGAGAGAGAAAGAAAGAAAGAAAGAAAGAAAGAAAGAAAGAAAGAAAGAAAACTATGAGAGAGAGAAAATACAGGTATCCCCCACTTACCTGACAGGTTAGGGACAGAGCACTGTCAGAAAACGGAATTGATTGAAAAGCAGGACCCATGTGCTGTTGTGTAGGGAGCATGAAAGTCTTATGGAAGCTCGCTTGGGCCAATCACGTGTGCAGTGCTTGCTGATGTGCAGCTGGCTTGGTGGCTCTCCTGTTCCAGCTTGCTTCATAGGCAGCACACACATATAAGTGGTTCCAGGAGAGCCTCTATAGCAGTGGTTCTCAACCTGGGGGTCGAGACCCCTTTGGGGGTTGGATGACCATTTCACAGGGTTTGCCACTCCTCAATCCTGCCCCCCCTTTTAAAAGAAGGTGGCCTCACAGCCAATGGGAGCAGTGCTTCTGAGACCCCTGCACTGGGAGGAGGGGACAGGAGGCATGCTGCCTGGTGGGAAAGCACTAGAGGAGCCTGAGGTGATGCCGGAGGTGCGTAGAGCAGGAGGAGAGAGCTGGAGTCTGAATGTTAAGGCAGAGGTGAGGACACCGAGAGAGAGTTGGAGCCGGAGCGTTAAGGCAGAAGTGAGGAGAGGAGACCCCGCGCTGGCGGGAGGGGAGAGGAGGCGTGCAGCCGGGCGCAGCCAGGCGCTGCTTGGATGCTCGCGCCTGCACCACACACACACACACACACACACACACGGAGGGCTTCCCCTTCAGTGTTCCCTTTCCTCTTCATGCCGGCTTGCAGAGTCAGAGTTGCTTGCCGGGGCGAGTGAGCAGCCAGGCACTGCTTGGACGCTCACGCCTGCACCACACACACACACACAGACACACGCACGGAGGGCTTCTCCTTCAGTGTTCCTTTCCCATTCATGCTGGCTTGCACAGTCAGAGTTGCTTGCTGGGGCGAGTGAGCAGCCAGGCACTGCTTGGACGCTCATGCCTGCACCACACACACACACGCACACACACACACAGAGGGCTTCACATTCAGGGTTTATGGCGCTGCAGCGGGACGTCTGGGAGGTAAGACCCCGTCCCCTCACCCTCTTCACCTCACGCTCATTCATGCTGGCGAACAGAGTTGCTTGCCGGGGCGAGTGAGCAGCTGGGCTCCGCTTGCTTCCCAAAGTGGCGGGGCTGCAGCAGCGGCGATCGCCCGGTCGCCCATTCATTCTGGGCATGCCGCTCCGTGGGAGTGGCTGTTGCCTTTGGTCCAGCAGGCAAAGGGGGATACTTTCCTGCGGCGGATCTGCCATCCGACGGGGGAGATCAGTCCCTCGGAGACCGAGAACTCGGTCGGGAAAGGAGCAGGGGGCGTCAGCCAAGGGCTTCGGTTTGTGTGGCAAGAGCCCCTGAGGCTCCTTGGTTGGGTTTTTTTTTCAGTTTTTTGACCCGAAAGTGCTGCTCTGATCCTTCCTGTGGACTTTGGCCATTTCCACATTCCAGTGTTATAGCGCTATGATTCCACTTTCACCATCCTATGGAATCCTGGGGTTTGCAGTTCAAACTGCAAACCCCAGGATTCCATAGGATGGTGAAAGTGGAATAATAGCGCTATAACAGTCTAGTGCAGAAATAGCCAGGATGACTTTCTCCTCTCACTTTTGTTGTGCGTGGACCCTTGGCGCTTGCCACACGCACGTGTTGTGTTCTTCGCCCTGACTGTCTTGCATTCCTCACTTTTTGTACGTTCAGCGTACAAAGGGAGGGAGTGAAACAAAACGCGTCTGCTTATGCCGCCGCCATCTTTCCTCTCTCCCTGTCCTTTCCTCCCTGCGCCTCATGTAAAATGTGGACTGTTTCGGCATTGCCTTTGGGAGTGACTGGCTTTTTGAACTGTGGAAACCCAACATTCAGAACTAGAACTACTGCCTTATTTCTGGCATTGATGGATGCTTTCTGTGCTTAAAAAAGGGGGGGAGGGTTACCAGTTTTTAGGCATTAGAAGTCTATCCAGAGCAGTGATTTAGGGAAGTCTTTCCAATCTATTTGATGTTGGAAATAACTAACTAACTAACTAAATAATAATAAATAAATAATTAAATAAATAATAACGAAAATGATTTTATGGTTGGGTGTCACCACAACATGAGGAACTGTATTAAGGGGTCACGGCATTAGGAAGGTTGAGAACCACTGCTCTATAGGCAAGAAGAACTGAAGAAAGAGTAGAACCCCAGTCAGATTAATGCATCTTGTCCTTAATTTGGAAGTGTCACAAGACTGAGTCATCAGATACTAGAGCATCAAATGGCGGGGGCTTCCTGTAGGTGGGAAGAAAGGAAAACTTCAGCATTTTCCTATCTTTTTTTTTTTTTTTGAAATGCATTGTCAAAGCAAGCTGACTGTTGTACAAAAGAAATGAAGTGCATAAAAGTTAGCAGACTTTTGTTCCCTTTAACTCACTTAAAGGGAATGATTAGTTTGGTCTGCAAGAGTGAATTTAAGAAGCCCCATCCTATAAAAGATAAGAAATGTGATAAATTTTCTCTTTACATATGGCTGTGTGAGAAAAAGTAGTATATGATCAAAAGAATTCTCTTTTGGTTCCAGACTGTCAGACTCTATCTTCCCACATGAGCCTGCATAAGCTCTAAGATACTTGAGGGGGGTACATCTCTTGATTCTGCAAACTTTATTTTTTTATACACAAGACATCAGGACTTGGAACAAAAGTCTTCTACAGGCAGAATGTATTTGCTTCCTCGTGGCTATTTTGTTAAATGCCTCTCGGGGTCTGTCGTCTCCTTCTGTCACTCTGTAGTTGATAGTACCTTTTCTTGACATCTCTTTTTCTCTACTGTGTTTATTAAAAGGAGTATGGTGACAAAGAGAGATGGTTGTTTTACTCGACAGAATGGTTGGAGACAACTAGTAATTATTCTGTTCATGCTATACAGAGAACAACAGGGCTTGATCTCTGAATGTGAGATATGTAGTGAAATATTTCTCACATTTTGAAAAGAAGCTAGATTCTAGCTTTCTTTGCAGAATTGTGTTTATAGTATAGCACCATTTTTGACTCAAGGGATTCATGCTCCAGGATTCCCCACACCTACTGAAGGAAAAAGGACTCACAAAACTCCCTAGGTAGCTTAAGGTAAATTGCTCTTGTTTGATCGTTAGCCACATTTCTGCAGTGTGGTGAATAATGCTTCTGGCTGATTTTATGGGATTATAGTGAGTTGCCAACAGGCAGATGAGTTTTAGAGTCCTTGTTAACATCATGGCTGAATATTAACAGTTGTCTGGAATGGAAGAGGGTTAATTCATGTTAGTGATCTTGTCTGATACTTTTTGCTTTAGGTTGGCAATTTGAGACTGGGAAAAGATATGAAGGCTGAGAATGGAGCAGGAAGGAAGTAAATTTCCCTCACTTACTTGTCTTCTTGCACCGTTCTCCTAGCTATAAAGAGTGGGTCATACTTGTGTACTTTGTTTATGTTTGTTTAGTTCTGTTTACTTGTGTTTAGGATACTTGTGTTTACGATACAGTACCATTTTTGACTTAAGAGATTCTAGTTCCATCTTTAGGAGTCTTTCTGTCATCAGCCTTGCCCAAGAAGGCTGCACACAGCTCAGGGATACCATTTAGCTAGTCATAGGGAATTAGATTGCTGGCCAGGGACAGTCTAGGTAGAAAAAGTTGTTTAATGGCCCTGTTCCATCATTGACTGTGAGAGAATGCTGGACGCCATCAGCAAAAGGGCTGAAATGCTTTTCCAAATCAAGTCTTGGAAAGGTCTGGATCTATATCCAGTTCCAGAACAGAGACTTAAAAAAAAATGAAGTAATATATGGAAATGCTTTGAACACTTGAAGTAAGCCATGTGCGGTTGATAGGAATGGACTGTTCTGTCCCACAAGCAGTAATAGAACAATAATAACAATAGTAATGGTAACCTCTCCTTCTCCTATTGTATAAATGCAACTGTTCCTTAATACGTATAATATGTTGCAGTTCGTATTTCCTTTTAGTAACACATTTACTGGTGATGGTAAGGAAAAAGTTTCACAAATACAAACCAAAGAATGACTCACTTCTGCTACTATTCTCTTATTATTCAGAATCTCAAGACTAAAACAAAGGCTTTGATGACAGCATTATAATCCTCCCAGAGCTTGGAGATGTTACCTTGTGGACAAAAACTTCCACTTGTTGTGCTGGTGGGGTATTCTAGGGGTGCAATCCAAAAAAGTAAATTTCCCCATCTCTGAATTCACTAATGGTATTTCCTCACTTCATCTCTCCTGTTTCATGCACAATCCCTGGCAATCCAGACTCTGAACTAAGAGAATAGAAGCAGATTAGTTCAGGCAAGGGCAATCCAAAGAAAGGGGCAAGGCAATCTGAGTTGAAACACAGAAGATCCCAACAGGGAGCAGACAAGACAGGCAAGGGTGATCTGAAGGTAGACTTAAAAGCAGTTTAAGTCTATGAAGTAAGGGGTTGTGTCAGAGCAGGAGCCCAGGAAGGGACTACTAACAAGATCTGGAACCTATAGTAGTTATTGATCTAAAAGAGGGAGGGGTGGGCAAGATGCAGTCTGTAGGCTGAATGTGAACCCCAGGGGTGGTTTTTTTTGTGGCCCTGAGGAGACATTTTTTAAAATTTCTTTTCAAAAGTTTTTTCTCCTTCATAACACTAAAAAATTATCTCTAGGGGGTATGGGGGGATTTCAACATGTTTGGAGCTCCTCTGGACCCTCTAGGAGTTAAAACAAAATATTGTCTCTCTCTCTCTCTCTTTTTTTTTTTTGCCTTGCAATGTCCCAAAATGCTCTTTAGGGGCCCAAGAATGCCCCATGTTCCATAGAGGGTATTTGAGGGTGATGATGAAATGATGATGGTAGTGATGAGGATGAGGATGAGGATGGAGTAAGTGCAGCCTTTCAAGGCCTCCTGAATGGCTAAGCCTTTCTCAGTTGCCCACCCCAATCTAAAATCATTCATACCAAGTAGGTGGTTTTTCTGTTTTTTGTTTTTGCCTGGGCAAAGTGCAAAGAAGTGCAAAGAAGCCTCAGTGTCTTCTGTGGATATTTTAAGAACTTTCTCTTCAGTTAAACACTGGTATTCATGGCTGAGTGTGGGGTTTTCTTACTAGCATCTGCAGTTTAGTCTTTCTTATGTCTTTCATTGTTTTTAATTGCAGCAGAAGTGGGAAGTTTGTCACAATAGCTCCCATAATGCCGTGCCATGCCATGCCACTTTGACTGGGGCTTCTGGGATTTGAAGTCCAGTACATCTGGAAGGTGACACACTCCTCACCCTTAAACTAAATTAGAAGGCCTCATCTCTCCCTACTGGATACAAGGAACACTCATCATTCCGGCCCAAAATGAATGTAGCATTTGGTGTTGAAGGAAATCCTGCAGTACTGCATACCCCTGTTCATTGGTGTTGAGGCAGAAGTTGGCTATCAGCCATGTTGATCTACCTCTGCTCTGAATTAAGCATAGAAATGGGCAGATGGAACGCTTAATGTATTGCTGACAGGCAGAGAGTTGAGATAACAGCTTGCTCTCTCTGCCCTCTACTCTTCAGCTAAGAATCCTGACAATGATTACCTGTGATCTTATTCCCTGTGGGAAGAGGCAACTGCAGGGAACATTTGGAAGAGACTCATGTGCCCGTTGGTGATGCTAAAATTGTAGTAGACTGAAATTTACTGCAATGAGGAGATAAAAGTTCATCAGATACTGTTATCTATGAGCCTTTTAGAGACTGAGCAAGTTTGAAATACAAATAGAATGATAAATAAATTCCCACAAAAAAGTCACTGTACTTCAATAGACAGTGTTTGGTCACACCTTATTTTAGCATCACTTCAGGTTTTCTGGATTGTGTCCAATGAAATGTTACAGAAAACAAACATTAACATTTTATTTTTAAAATCTTAAATGCAACCTTTTCACATTTATGTTTGCAATATTATGTGTGTCTTATATAATCTTACATGGCAAACCTAACTGGACAAGATGGCCAAGGTCTAGCTCAGCCAGTGCTATGTCAGCTGAAGCTGTGCTGAATCCAAACCCGTCCCCTCCTAGAGGTGTTGGAAATTGCTTAGAACTACCCCGGGAGTGGTCTGACTTTGAGTAGGCATAGCGGCTATGTCCATCAGCTGGGGGAATTTTAGATCTGGCATAATTTGGCTCCTGTCTTTGTCCACTCATTAGCTGCTCCCTTTTCTCTATTCTGCCAGCTGATCTTAGTTGGTATTGGAGATTAACCTGTAGACGGGGTTCATGATGGCAAGAGGACAGTTCAGCCAGCAGAAGTGGCCTCTGCCTATTCCTAATTCTCTACAAACAACATATCTTTATGTTAGGAGTGCACTGTTAACTGAGAATGAATTTCATTGGAAACAAATGAAGTTTAATTCTTGGTAGCCCTGTATCAGGTTTCAGGGGTCAGATTTTGATATGAAATATTTTATGAGTTCATTATCTTTATCTCTAATTATACATTCCTTGAATATTTATTATTAAAATTTTACATGTAGGCCAGAATTTAATAGTCTTGTTGATTTTTAAATACAGTTGCATTTATGCTCATGTCATTACAGACATTAATGGATGTCTATGTGTGGCAATGCTCCACTTCCTAATTTCCAGACCATTCTTGTAAATTAAATGTTGCTTCTTAAATGAGGTTTCAGATTTGGTCAATAAGAGTTCTTTTTTTTGTGGGGGAAATGTTAAAAATTACAGTAAATATAGACCACTGTTTTGGTTTTTTTGAAAAAAAATTATTATAAGGAAAAAAGAATAATATATAACAGAATAAAATAAAAAGACCACTTGAATAACATAAATGTGAAAAAGAGAAAAATTTCAACACAAATAGCTTACATTACTATTTCTCTCCAGATACTTTATCATCATATACTTATTCAACATATTATATACCATATTGATTATATATTTTTTATTTCATGTATCTAAATCTCATTCTCCTTGTACTCATTATTGCTATAATAATTTCATTCTTAATTCTTTTCAGCTATATTTAACCTATTGTTAATACTATATATGATCCAATTATTAACCATAAACTCTAACCCTAAATGTGAGTCCATTGCCAGAGCCAATTATATTTCAGCTTACTCTGCTTTCCAAAATTGTAATTCTTCTTGTGGAGGTGTGACACTTCCCTCTTTTATTAAAGCCTTTTCCACAAATATTTTCCATATTGCTAATACAGACCGCTGTTGTAAATTCATAAATAACATGGCAGTTGAATCACTAGCTTTCCTGAACAGATGTTGATCTGTGTGTGTGCATGAGAGAGAGGGAGAGGGAGAGAGAGAGAGAGAAGAAACTGATTTCAAAGAATGAGTGAGCAAACAAAACAAAAATGAATAGAATAGAAATTCATCTTGGAATCATCAATATAAACAACTAAATGTGTGAACAAGAAGGATTATGTACAAAATGACCCTTTTCAATATCACATACATGACTGAAAAGAAAGGAAAGTGCAAACATAATGAAATGAACTGGGCTAATGTAAAATGAACTGCCGCTGTACATAGATTGCCTTCTTCATTACGATCTCATGAACAATACAGTGGCTGACTTATTTATAGATAAAATATGTAGCGACAGAAAGAGTTTAGTGATAGGTTTCATGGTTGGCTATATTGTCATGAGAACAAGTTCATGAAATCATTATTAGAAAAAAGAACTGGACTTTTGAAGCGAGGGCAGATCATTTTTAGTGTAGTCAGTGTTGTTTGACTACAGAGCACACATGGCATTCTTCTCTATACCTGTTTGTCAGAAATGTTATGTTTTCCTTCATGCTATTTTCAAGAACAAGAGCAGGATACACTTGACTAGAAATGAAGACTATATTTTCTTAGTGGATACAGTATGTCTCCATATCTGTGGGATACATTCCCAGACTTACCATGGATAACAAAAAAACATGGGCAATAGTGAAACTATTTTTTTCAAAGAGATGAATGACAAAGGTGTTGAGATGGGTATACAGCTTAGAGAAGAGGCTATAAAACTGGACAGAACTTTAACGTTTAAGAGAAGGAAATTTTTTTAGCCATTTGCACTCCAAAACCAGTGAACAATTGATAAAAACATAAACATTAACAATGTGTGGTCAGAAAAGACATGGGAACAAAATGTTTTTGTATACAGAAGGTCAATAGTAGCCTAAAGCTATCATCTTAATTCCATAGCATTAGGTTAGTATTGACCTTCTAACAATATGCTAAAAGGAAGATCACATCAGGAGGATCATCAGAAGGTGAACCTGGATTATAGTGCCAGGATGATGGGGCCGTTATTAACAACACAAGCACTTTATAAGCAGAAGCACTTTATAAGCACTAGGGATGGGCCAACCGAATCTGTGAATCCTTGAATCCTGGGCAAGGAGTCAAGGTTTGTGAATCCGAATCCCTGTGCCAAAATAGGCAAACTGAATCTTTCGAATCCACCAACCAAATAGTTTGTTGGAGACTGGGACACCTGAAAACCTGGGAGACCAGACACACAAACGAAGACGGCAAGGAGATGAGTTTTTCCCTTGGAGTAATAGTGGCTTTTGCTAACAATTTCACAAATTATATCTGGGGTTGTATTCTAAGATATTTAAAATGAACATTTCATATTTAAATTCAGCACTTGACTGGAAGGTAAAGGCTTGAGATTTCAAGGGCAGCTGAAACATTCCTTTGCATGGCTCCCTTGCAAACCTCTTTCATACACAATTCTGGGGTTTGGAGTTTTACAAGGTGCCACAGCCTTCTCTGCCAGAGTGTACTGGTGCATCATCAAACTACAAACCCCAGGATGCCAGAAGGAACTATGCAAAGAAAAGCCAGTTTTGACCTGGATTATCTCTGTACTCTAGTATGTGGCCCTGTTTACGCAGGCAGGAAAATGTGGGATTAATCCACATTTTCCTGCCTGTGTACAAAGGACCTTCATGACATTTTCAACCTGGGGAAATCCTGAGGCAAAACTATGACAATTGTCTTGGCCAGATTTCTTCAGAGGGAGGTTTGCCTTTGCCTAGGCTTTTGCTAAGGTTGAGAGAGTGTGTCTTGCCCAAGGTTATCCTTCTTTCCCTTGCTTTTTAAACTCTTTTTTAAAAAAAGGATTCAAAAGATTCGAGATTTGTGGGATTCATGGATTTCCAAAACCTTCCAGGGATTTGGATCCCAATTCAGATTCAGAAAATTCTGGATTTGTCCCATTCCCTAAGAAGCACAGTGCTTTACAAAATTGTACAGCACAAGAATTTTACAGAAGCACATTGTAGTATGAACAGATCAGATAACCAAGAGGCTTATTAAGTGACTGGATTGCATACAGTACGTGTATACAGCGTGAAAATACACAGTAGCTTAAACAAAGCAAGAGATCATAAAAACCAGAGTGAACAGAGCACAATTTTTGGAATTCTCCATTTTCTTCCATTTTCCATGTGAAACTGAACAGGAATTTTTATTCCACTTATGTGTTTCCTCTCATTACTTCAATTTCCATTTAATTTCTATTAAATTAAAATTAAAATTTTCGGACCACATTTCAGCATTAAATCATAGATACCTATTGTGCTGATATGGGAGACATACTCTAATTGGATTTGAAGCTAATACACTCAGTGGTTTTAGGGGAGTTGAAATTACTATGTGCTTTGAGAACTTGGGCTCTTTGCATGCTGCTCTGTATGCCTTCACAGAAATGAGTTTTCATAGTTTCATTTTGACCCATAGTAATTTACTTCTTTTAATAGCTGAAGTATAAAATATTGGAAGTCAGTAAGATTTAGAAGTCAAAAAATCCTGCACAGATAGAGGTAAAGACCCATGAGGGTTCACTGACCTGATGTATTCAGGAAGCTTTGATAAAAATTGGAGTGTATGAAAGATTTCTTAGTGTTGTTATGAACAATCATTAACTTCCAATATTTATTGAGTAGCTGCATGTACTTTGCGTCTTCTTATGGAATGAAATCACTAGTAAGCAGATTGCACATCACAGTTGTGCAGGGTAAGATTATCACTCCTACTGCAGGTGATCAATGAAGAAGTTACTACGTAGTGCAAGTCCTGTTGCCCAGTGAAAAACTTCTTTGTTTTTATTTTGTTTTGTGTTTTATAGTCAATGCCCTTGAAGTATTGTGTTCTTTCACTGTTTGTTGCTGTTTCTCACGGGATAGCAAATAGCATTACAATGACAATACATCATTAATTTAAAATTCCAGGCAGAGTATAGGATGTTCGGTAAACAAATTTAGCCTTTACCATTGCACTTAAACTTGCAGTTGCCAGTCTACACAGACAGTTCTATTTAGTGTTCACTTAGTTATTAACAAACCACAGAATGATAGTGGTGTATAATGAAAACATACACTATTTTATTTTTATTGCCTTCCTGTTACAGAATGGGTAAAACTGTCTCTGAGTATTTCTTCCTGAAGAAAACACTATGAAATTCATGGGGTTACCATAAGTCAACAGGCAACTAGAAGGCACATACATACACTCACTTAGGAACATAGGAGGTTGCCTTGTGTTGAGTTAAACCATTGGTCCTTCTAACACAGTACTGTTAACTCTGACTGGCAGTTTCTCTCCAGGGTTTCTGGCAGGACCCATGTTTCTTCTTCGTGGTCTGTTTCATTCACACAAATATTACAGTCAGGCAATTTTATCCATGCTTCTTCCATTTTACAATATAGGACAATTCACAGTGCCACCATTCAGTCTTTCCATGGTCTCACATATCTTTACCAAGTGCATCGTGATGATAGCAGCATTTCTCTATATGCTTTGTCATTGTCTGTGCATATATAGATATCTTTCTGATAGTGATAGTGTCCTGGTCCCATCTTTTGTGCTATTCCTCCTCCTATCTCTGGGTCTCCATGTTAATACAAGAAACTTTACTTGGTTCCCATTCAAGCTATCAAATTCATTAGGATTCACCTTGATTTGGCACTTGGGAAAGTCTTTCAGAAAGGAAGGCAGAGCCTTGATTTTGCAAAGGATCGTGTCTCAGTTCTTAAGAGCTCACAATCTGGCAGTGAAACTGATATAGATCTTGTTAGAATTCTAATTTCAATGGCAGTTGTCATCCCTTGTGCCAGGAGGTACAAGAGAATTTTTCAAAATTGCTTTCTTGATGTTTCTGATCAAGATTTCAATGGTTGGTACATGGCTATGAATATTGATTCCTGTAAAATGCTTCCTCCTTTGGTAGCTGGAGAAACAGATTCTGTTGCACAGAATCTTCTTCAAAGAAAGTTCACATTAATTATTATAACTCCAAATTTATTGGCAATTGACTGGAGTGGCCATGCAACACCCTCAGGATCAAAGAATTATTGACTTTGAAACAGGTAGAGCTTCAAAACAACATTCTAGAGCTCCTGATGATAGTAAAAGTGCTAGAGGCTTTCAGATGTAGCTTCAGGTATTGTTCAGATCAACGTTGATAACACCACTGTGATGTATTATAAGGCAGGTCTTGCTTGAGTACTGTCCATTTCCTTACATGGCATTTTTGGCATTACTAAATACCTGAACTCTCTTTCAGTCGCAGAAGAAAGTTAAAACAATCCTGGTAAAAATGGATTGAACTCACATTCTTTTTCTTGGGAACAAATGCTTTGGAATGAAGTCAGTATGTGTTTACACCACTGAATGTGTGTCCTAAGAGACTGGCATTACTTGAAATATCCAGTTTGAAAATTAATTTGACAACCTCAGACATTAGAAATTCATTGCCAATTAATTGGTTAAATTATAAGTAATTTTTTCTTAAAATACTAGTTTTCAGAACAGATCATGGGATTTATAGAGAATGACAAGGAAGTTGTAACTGCTGAATCTGATGGGCTCATTTTATTATTGTTAACTTCAAAAGTCTTCTTTTTTCCTTTTTATTTTTGATTTCCCCAACTTGAGTCTTTATTTTTGATTTCCCCAACTTGAGTTTTTCCAGATGCCCAATTATTGCTTCAGAATGATGGGAGTTCAACATGTCTGGAAATGTTCAGGTTGGGAAAAAGGTGTCATAAATTATGAGATCTCATTTTACAAACTGTTCAGTTTTGTCACTGACATACAACTTTTTCTTCTTTCTACCTCTTACACCCCCTCTAAAATGTAGGTTTTGTTTATCTTTCAAACACCTTGTTTTTTGAAAATGTTGATAAGGAATGAGCAACATATTTACTTCTGCCAGGGGAGACTGATGCGTGCTGTGAATTCAGCAGCAAATAGTTGGTTACAAAGACTGGTTAATGAATGGATGCTAGAGAATTCTTAGTCATATGTGTTTTGAGTGCTTCTGAGTATATCTGGAAATTTTTTCCTGCACAACTGAAGTGCGGCATCCTGTCTGCCATTCAAGAAATGTAATATGCAAACATCGTGGTCTAGGACATGTTTTGCATTCAGTAATCATGGATTCCAGATTTAATCTATTGCATCTTCAACTTTAAAGATAAGACATCTAGCAAAGCCACTATTCCATGGAAGCATTTTGTCTTAACACTTTATTTGTTTAAATCACTTAACCTTGTACTGTAAGGCTAAGAAAATAAAGTGATGTTTGCACTCATTAATTTTCCTGTTTGTTTGCCTTCCAAATGGCATTTGTGCAATGGTTTAGATAGAAAATGATGTAGTCCAAGGACTGATATACATCATCATTAAATCAACCAGAAACATTTACTCTGGCAGACTTGTCCTGGTGTTTCTCTGTTGTCAAGTCTTAAGACCTCCACCTATCATCTCAGAAAAATCAGGTGGAATAGATCCAACGAAAAATAAATCTAATAACTCCAGCTCAAAGTTTTTGACCTGCTGAAGCAAGGGATATATGGAAAGCAGAAGGGGGAGGAGAAGAAGGGAGATTGAGACTATGGCCATTTCTGTTCTATACTGTTATAGTGCTGTTATTCCACTTTTAACATCCTGTGGAATCCTGGGGTTTGAAGTTTAGGGAGGGACATTTAGAATTCTCATCCAGAGAGCTCTTTGGCCTCAATAAACAGCAAACCTCAGAATTCCACAGGATGTTGAAACTGGAATAATAGCACTATAACAGTGTAGGGCAGAAATGACCTAAGAAAGAGAGAAGCCAAGAGAGTAAAAAATTGACAATCTCTCTTTCTCAAATAATGCATAATAGGAACTATAATAAAACACTAGGTATATTGAAGAGCCAGCATGATGTAGTGGTTTGAGCAATGGACTATGACCCTGGAGACTGGGTTCACTTCCCCACTCAACCATGGAAACTCACTTGGGGGTTAATCTTGGGCAGTTCACATATTCTCAGCCCCAGGAGACCCCATGATGGGTTTGCCTCATGGTTGCCATAAGTCAAGAATAACTTGAAGGCACACAATGACCACAGGGTGTATTGAAGGTGTCGTGATGTAATCCTTAAAAACTTTACAGCAATCTCTAAATGCAGGGTGGGGTGGGAGGTGAGTCATATCAGCCATCAGCCTTTCCAGACTATGCCCAACTTCAGGGTTCCACACCAGCTGTTTGATGAATCCTTTACACAACCAAGCTGAAGTCATTTTTTATTGATCTGGCCTCAACGTACAGGCAAGTCCTGGCCTGGAATGGAGGGATTAAATGTAGATGGAAGGAAATGATTTGTTTTCTCAGTATAAGACTACCAAGCAACCAGGGCCTCTTCAGAATATCAGGCCCTTTAGTCTTACACATACTTTATCTGCTGGCATATAAGACACACTTTTCCCCCTGAAAAATACTGTTTGAAAATGGGGTGCATTTATATGCTGGTGTGTCATATACTGTCAAGGTTGTTGCTGGGTAGGCAAATTTTTTCCTATGAATAGACGGCAGAGATAAGAGGCGGTGTGGCCAGACAGCCAGGTGCAAGGATTGTTATGGCTATGTCTTGTGTATTAGAGACGGCCACACACCAGATTGAATCACCCCACTTGTTCCAGGGTGACAAGGTAGCATAAAAAGTCTGGTGTTTGCCTTGACCAGCTGCCAATTAGATGCCCTAGCTGGACCTGCCATGCCATTGGCAGTATACTGTTTGTAAGGGGAGATGCTGCCTGATTCCCCCCCGCCATTATCTTCTGTTTTTCCTCTTTGTTTAATTGCTGGAAAGGTGGCATGTTTTGGCTAAGCCTTATCTTAAAGTGCGGCAATAAATCAGTACTCTAAGCCTAACTAATGAGCCTCTGGAATTTTTTCTGCTTCACTGGGACTCTCTGCTGTGGTGAAGCCTTGCTTCACAGATAGCACTCTGCTCATGCTCAGAGGAGCCAAATCCTGCCAACCTTGACATATACTCTAGCAAATAGTATTTGCCAGTATATAAATGTGGTGTGTCTTATACAAGGGTGCATCTTATATGCTGGCAAATATGGCATATAAAACTAAATTTGTGTGTGCATATACACACACACACAAATTTTTATTTACATTCAGAAGGGATCTCTGTACATACAATAATGTTCCTGTATAACAACAGTAGGAAAATAAAAACACAAAAGGAGGAAAAATAACCACATTAATTGTAGGTTTCTGTAAAAGTTGGACAAATGTCCAAATAAAAATCCATTTGTAATTTTTTTCTATGCATCATTCTTTCAAATGTTGCAGGCACTGTTAGATCTTCTCTGCATAGGAGAAAAGGTGGAGAAAAATTATCTTTCCAATAATGAAGTATCAATGTTTTAGCAGTCAAAAGAGCATGGAAAATTGACTTCCATTGGCCATTTGTTAATTTCCAAGAAACAGATAAATAATTCATAAAAAATGCACATTCATGAATATCAAGGAATTTCTAATACCAAATTTACTTATATAATTATCTCCTCCCAAATGTAGCTGCCATGGGACAAAATAAGGAAGCATTAGCATTAAGCATTAATACATAAATTGATTAATTAGCATTAAGCATTAAGGAAGCATTAGCAGTATTATAGCTCCAATCTGCTGATTTGGAAAGCCCTTTCTTGAAGAGATGTTGTGGTGATGAATTTACCCAAAACAGCAATTTTCATTGTATTGGACTTAGAGATCTATAGTTGTACTAGCTGTGTATGTTAAAATGGATGGCCTTGGATTAGTCAGAATAAGATATTCCAATTCCAAGCTAATTTACCAAAGAATGGTTGCGGAAAAAGAAATTCTATGTTCTACAATGGTCTGGTCAAAGTTCAGACCTAAACCCCATGAAAAAGTTGTAGCAGGAGTTGAACTGCAATTCATGCAAGGAGCCCTCCTATGTTGCTGACTGCTGTAAGGAGGAGTTAGCCAGATTCTTCAAAACAAAATGTGAGAAAATGATCAACAACTATAGGAAATCCTTACTTGAAGTCATTGGTGTTCAAAGATACTGAATCTAAAGATTCACATAAAGGTGCTGTTTGTGTGAAGTGATCTTCCTCAGCAGTGAACATACGTGACAATTATGGTGTTTTGTCAGTATCTGAGATTCTCAGCTTCTGTGTTTCAAATGGGATTTTTTTTTTTAAAAAAAATAGCAATAGCACTAGCAGTTACCTTTCTATTCCACTTACCAGTGCAAGGCACTCCCTAAGTGGTTTACAATGTATTTAGCTAATTTTCCCCAGCAAACTGGGTACTCATTTTACTGACTATGGAAGAATGGAAGGCTGAGTCAACCTGAAGCCCTGCAGGATCAAACTCACAATGTTGTGGCTGCAGTACTGGCATGAACTTTTGTGATGAATATATTTATCTGCTTTCCTCATTTGCATGGATTAGATTAGATATTATGTGAGGGAGTTTCAGAAATCTAAAGAAAGCATGAAATAAATGCATGCATGTTACTGACAATAGTTCATATTTTAAAGTGAATTAAAACTCATTAAATTGCCTTATTTATGCAACAAATACTATAAGTTCACTAGCAACTACAGTACCAACAGGGTTCACCTGACAGGCAGTACTGACAGGGTTTCATCTGACAGCAGCCATACTGCTTATATCTATATTTATATAATGCCATTCATTTCAAAGGTGTTACTAGTGCACTCATCCATTCCTCTCTGATGTTGGGAATTCAAGGGGCATGTGCATAAATAATGGATTCTCCATATTTTGCTGTCTTTCAGAGAGTGGATTTCATATTTGAAATTCTCAGTCTTGCGGTATCTTCTCTCCAGATATTATATGTTATATATTTGATGGATATATACAAGTTGCACTTGTATATTTTCAGAAATGAAGAACTATGGGGATTCTAAACTTAATGTCAGTTTATGTAGCTTATTCTTTAAACTTCAGTTTTAAATGATTTCAGGATGATGATACCACATTCCTCCAAATTACCAATTACCCATTTTGCTTAAAAAAATTGAGGTTTTGAGCAAATGTGGTGAGCTTTATCTATGAAATTTTATGTCTGCATAATAAACCATTTATTCTGTCTGATACTTTTTAAGCTGAAAGTTTATAGTGAAATGTGAAACATACGTAGCTGCAAACATCCAGGTTTCTTAGGAAGCTTGGTAGTTTTCTTTCTTTTCATAATTGCTTAATAAGTGACATTTCTGTCTCTGGAAGTAGTACCAATAACCTCTTTTAGATTTGATTGTCTTTAAATCTCTCACACGTGTCTTGGCATACATTATAAATGGTCCTCATTAAGAACAAAGTCTTGTCCATCTTTGTTGAGAAGTAATTTCTAATGTATTCTCTAAGGCTTACTTCCAGGTAAATGCACAGACAGTTTTAGCATAAGGGGGGCAGTCTTCACCTTAGAATGATACTTGTGTTTTCCAACTCTTCATGATACACTGCAGTATGGCTCTTGACACTGTTGCAGTAATTTCCAAATGGTAAATAGCTGTATGACAATACATTTTAAGTAGTTGCATGTATTGTACTTACAACTTAACGTTCAGCTATTTGTAACTATTGTGGTGGAATGCTTGCTGCTCTGTCACCATTGCCAGAAGACGGGAGGGCACTGACTGTAGCACCACCCTCTGTAGAGATCATCTGTATGTCCCTCTTTGACAGCCAGTGATCGAACTCAGAAATAGTTATGAGGATTCAATCAAACTGGGGAGAGATAAGATGAGTAGTAATGGATGCCTAGTGGGGAGACTTGCTGGGAGGAATGTGGCATCAGTGGAGCAGAAATGGCAATTTTTGAAGCAAGGAGTGAATGTGTAGTCTCAGCTGGTTTTTTGAATGGTGACTGGGCAGAGCAGCTTCTAGACCATTCCCTACATCATAGCTCGAAGACAACTTAGGAGGAAAAGTATCAAGATTCCCTTCCCACCTTCCTTTATTGCCCTCTTAGTCAAAGACTGTGCTCCTCCTGCTGGAATAGCAAACAGTGAGCCAGCCAAATACATAAGAAAGAAGGATCAAAGGGCAGGCTATACTAAAATCCAGGTGTCACCCTTGATGTGCTTACCATAGGCACAAGCACTTGGGCAAGTGAAATGAGAGTGCCCTGAGTCAGTTCCACCAGAGGCCCTTTCACACTGCAGAACCATAGTGCTATTGTTCCACTTCAAGTGTTATGATTCTGTATTATGGAATTCTGGGACTAGCAGTTTAGGGAGAGGAAACAGAAAACCCTGGTTGTTACAGTGTTGAGCAATAGTACCTCTGCTGAAAATTACATTTTAAGACTGAGCTTCCATATGGTTGCAGAACCATAAATACTATGCCTTCAGCTCCCAGACTGGATACCCCATTCAGAACGATAACATGGTTGAGGATACTGAAAGATTCTCTGCAATCTAATGGAGCGGTTAGACCCTGCCTCTTTTACGGAATCTCTCCTTTCCAATTTTGTACTTCTCATGGACAAACTCCAATAACTGAAAGCTGTTTGTTCAACTGTACAGATCTTGCTCTTTATTTCTGTTGACCTTATCCAAAAGAATGTTTGAGTAGATTTTGGCCAATATGATCTAGTGTTTTGTTAGTACATAATCAATAGCCTACAACTACAAAGGACCTTTACTGCTGAGGCCGACAGGCTTATCATTTGCTCTACCAGTTTAACTGATAGTCATCTCCTTCTGATGTCTGCTTGCTTCACTAACAGCTTGCATGAATTCTTTTGTATTGTGGCAAGTTTGTTTATATTATTTAAAAGTGAAAGCAGATTGTATGGAAATGATGTTTTCAGTGACTTAGATCCAACTGTGAAAAACAAAACAAAACAAACAAAAAAACCAATACCATCCTGGGTTTAATTTCATTGAAATGAAATTAATATAGGATTAAGCCCATAGTTTAAATATCAAAGAGCCTGTAGAGATATGAAAAATAATCACATGCTGTTGTCAGTCAAACTTATTTAGCTATAAATAGAGAGTGAACATCATTTTTCTTGCACCCTAACATCTCTGCTGACAACTTCATTTATTTTCTGTTATTGATCTTCTCTACTTCTTCTTGGGGTATCCTGTGGTTTATTATAGAGCTCTGCCTGTGCTAGTGTTTTCTGGCTACCTATCTTGCATTTTTCAATTCAACTGACAGAGTGTTTATCACTTACCAGCTTCTTTTTATGCATGCTCTTCCTCTGTACTGCATAGCATTTTCCTATGTATCTATATAGGTAGAATTATCAGCAGTAACAGGGTTGACCTTTAGCTGTTTGGTTTTCATACAGTGTTTTGACTGGGTAAAGTAACTTGAAGATTTTTACCTCACCTATTTCACTTGTTGAGTATTTCTTCTCAGTGCATCCCCTGTAGTGACAGCAAGTATTTAACATATTTGGGAGCTTGTTAGTACTAAGGGTTTTATTGATTCATGATAAATACTAGCTGTCATCATGCATTCACAAAGAATATTCATTTCATGAACATTTGAAATATTCTTGTGGCATCTTTACCACCTAAAAAGAAATGTGTGAGTCAGCTTTTTTTCTTCCTTAAATAAAACAGTCTGTGAGAATTGAAAAGTTGCTAAAACTTTTAAAAGACTAGAGTAGACTCTTCCTTCTTTTGTCATTGTTGAAATTGTGCAATGGGCAAGCAAGGGGGGAAAGTTATTGGTCAGACAAGAATGTGTTTCCTTGAGGAATATACAACATCAAAGTACTGATAAATGGAAAAGGAAGTCCAAAGATACTAGTAGCTTTGCTACCACAGAACAAATTCCATGACATTGCCTAGGGTAGGGGTGGCGAACATGTGGCAGTCCAAATGTTGGACTGCACCTCGGATCAGACTTAGTCAGACTAGTTAGTGATGAGGAATTATGGGCACTGAAGCTTTATTTCATCTGAAGTGCTGCACATTCTCTTTCCTTGATTATCACACTCAGTGGCCATGTTCTAACAATCTTATCTGAGGTGAATGACCCAAGGCATGGATGTACCTTTTGTCTGTTTTGTCAAATGGGAGTCTGTGCTCCGAACCATTGGCTAGTGCAGCTTTTTTGTTTGTCTTGGAAATAGGGCTGCCACATCAACATGATTAAGGAAACTAGAGCTTAGGAAAGTTGTTTTTTAGAACCACACCTTCAGAATCCCTCAGCCAGTGGCTATGCTGAATGATTTTTTTCACCCTCTGGACAAAAATACTGTTAATTAGAGACAGCCTAAGTTTATTGATCATGGTGCAAAATGCCCACTTACAATATGAACTGGCTCATTATTGTGCACTGTAAAGAGAAGTGCCATGATTTGAAGTTTATAAACTTTCTTCCTTTAAATATTTAACATTAAAGCTCAGGGGTCATAATGATTCTCAGTCATGCATATTGATACCATAAAATGAAATGTGTTAAGCTTGCATCAACCTGAAATTAATACATAATGTGCCAGTGCATCCAGACTCATTTATTAGACAAAAATCAATTAACCATGGCCAAAGTCCTGGTTGGCTGATCATTTTGTGTTCCTAATACAGCAGATTGCATCCTTATAATGAGGACCCAGAAGAATATAGTAGGGGTTTTTGACCCTGAATATGCTAATAGTTACAATAAATGTGTTTTATCAATAAATGTGTCATTCTACACAGTATGTATTGTAAAGCTATATGTGAATTATGAGTCTTTGGGTTAATTTTCCCCCAAAGCACTAGCATTCCCCTTTCTGCACTAAGTGGTTAAAATCATGAAGATTATGTTGCTATGGTTCATCACTGCAAGTGCAGAAAACTGAAAAAGAATCTCAAGAGAGGAAAACCCCATTATATTACATGAATCGTTAGGTTAATTATATTGTTTTCCATTTTCCATTACCTTAGAAATAGACAGTCATTAAATATTCTACTAAGATATTACATCTCAGTTTTGAAAATGAACCAAGATTATTTTTTTTTTAAAGCAGCACTTCAACACTCCAAGGGAAGTTATAGAAGTTCTTTGATACTATATACCCCCATTTATATTTAGTAGATGGAATGGTGCCACCATGTTGATATTAAGCCTGCAGTGATGCTTGCTTGCAGTATAGATGGAACCAAGTACAAAATTATTCATGGTGTGTACACTAAGGGGTGGGATAAATCTGTTTGATTTGCATATTTCCTGCATTGGACACAAGCCATTTTGTGACACATCATTTAAAGGCTTGTGATATGAAAAACTCTTGATGGATGTCTGAGATGATCTTTTTCTTGATGCTACAGAAATTGATGCCTTCAAAATTCATTTAAATGAAAATTCTGTCAAGGGTGAAGACTCTGGAAATACTGCTGAACACAACCTTGTGGATCTGCCATAGCAACAACAAGGGAAATAATGGGTGGTTTGTGTTGCTTGATATGAAAACTGGAAGAGTAGCATTGGTTTCTCTCTACGTCTACTATTTAAATTTAAGTATCTAGTGTAGGGAAGATAACTGTGCACAGACATGCATTTCGGACACCAATGATTGATTTTACTCTGTAAAATGAGTCCAAAGTGCTAAGTCTTTGCAAGAGAGAACTACTGCAAGGAAGTTGCATGGTAGTTTAGGTACGGGTGTTGCAATGGAATACAGATTTCTGAAATAATTTTTTTTGTTGTTGGACTTATTCAGGTTGGTGATAGTAAGTTGTATTTGGCCATAAATATATTAGATTCTAAAGTATCTTTGGGTTGATTCCTAAGGCGTTTCCATTGTTTCTCTCTCTCTCTGCACTTACTTATTTACAGTATTTTCATATACCCATAATAACCAAAATTCTCTTGATGGAGTACAGAAAAAAATTACGTTCATAAAAAAAGAAAGAAATAACAAAAGAGAGCCTTTAAAAAAATCCAGTTTAAAGCTAGAGTAAAAATGGTACTAGTATTTGAACAAGATAAGGTTACCAGGATGGGGTTCCTGTAATCTTTTCATACTTTAATCACAATTTAATTTAATTTATTTTTAATTTTTGACAGCTTAATCACTTTTAAACTTCTGTATTTGTTGTAACCTGCCTTGGAGAAAAGGTGGGGTATAAACAAATATAACAGCATCAACAACTACTTTTAGCAGTAGCCACTCATTCTGGACTTTAACTTTGAAATGCATAGGAAAATAAAAGTTGCACCATGATTTATATGCCAGAGGATCCTTTTCTGAGGGACTTTCCATGACATCACTGAAAGGGCCCCTTTGCTAGTCACTATGCATCAGATGCTTATCTATGAGTAGCATGTGGTGGCAGAGCATGTGGTGAACCTATCCACAAGAACTATTTTCACCATTCACAAATTTGTCCTGCATCTATTTATATAATGAGACAATAGCCTAAAAAAGTGATTGTTAACCTTTTATTTACTGGGGAGCCCTTGTAAATATAATTTGTTGCTGGACACCCCAAAGACTTAACTATAGATTTAAATATTCAAGTATTTATTGAAATATTCAAATATTTGTTTAAAGTTGCTCATCAGTTATCCCTTATTCTTCCATTAGAAGACAATGCAAAGGAAAGGAGATTTGTTAATAGTCTGTGGGGTAGCATGCTGAGATCCTTCAAGTGCTAGGAGAAGAGATTAAACTGGAATTTCCTAAAGGAACTTTAAGAATGGGAAGAAGACCTAAAGAATAATTTCTTTTGCTCTTTCCTCCAAAGCAGCAACTGGAGGGAAAGGGGCTCAGTGCTGCTTTGGAAGAAAGCATGAAAAAAATGCCATTTCCCTCTGAAGAAGCACCAAGAGAGTAGAGAGGGTTGATAGGTACTTCTAAAAGAAGCACATACCCTCTCTTTACTCTTTTGGTACTCCTGTGGAGAAACTACATTACTTTTGCCCCTTTTCTCCCTGGAAGCAGAACCTGGAAATTAAGGGTCTTGGTGTTGCTTTAGGGTAGAGCACAAAAGAAATGCCGTTTCCTTCCAAAGGAGCACTGAAAGAGTAAAGAGTGTAGGTGCTTCTTTTGAAGGCACCTACCCTCTTTATTATCTCGGTGCTCCTTCAGGGGGAAATGGCATTTCTTTCATGCTTTCCCTAAAAGGTATACTGAGACCTTTGCTGCTTTGTATCCGAGCAGCCACAAAGGTAAAGGGACCTCCTTCTATTCTTGTGGCTGCTTGGAAGCAAAGCTCCACTGTGCTGCTTGGCCCTGGGCACAAGCAACATTGCCACACTCACCATACAAGCCTTGGGCTGGACATCTTCCCTTATCTTCTGGACCATCCTTTTGCCTTCTTGCCTTCTGGAGTCCCTGGTGTACCTGTACAGAAGTACTTGGAGCATCCAGTGCAGGATGAGAAACCCACCAGAGCGATGTCACTGTTGCTGCCACCATAGTCACTACTGATTTTAGGGAATCTGGGACATACTGCGTCTACTGGCCATAATCAGTTGGGACATTTTTTTAGTCACTTAAACCTGAGATTTTCCCTATTTTACAGGATGAATGGCAACCCTGTGCAGACCCCAGGTGAAGAACCACTGGTCTAAACTTATATTTAGTTTATTTAGTTCTCCAAACATGCATGAATGTTTGGAAAAGATCACAAAGATTCCATGCATCTGTGTAAGAGCAGGGAAACTAAATGCAGGTGATCAAAGCAACAAATAATGCTTTGCTACTGATTGTCTTCTAATGTTTTTGTTCTCAAAAACTAATCAGAACTGGAGACAATCATTTTAAATATGACTCTACTGTTTTTAAAGTTGTTGCTACTGTTCTTGCAGCTGGGAAGAAATAATGCAAAATAGCAAAAAGCGTAGGGAGACAGTGGAGTAGAACCTAATGTTCAAAAATTTTGTCCCAGTACTTTCAAACCTTTAATGTGACACAGAGCCTTTGGACATGTTTTACTGTTTCATATAGGAACGTATGACAGCCTAGGAGAAGCAGCATGGCCCCTGGCTTAAACCATGGACATTTCCAAGTTCTATAAATAACAATGAACTATCTGCTTATTTCCAGCACTTTAGACAAAGCAAAATAACTGACCTCTGCCTGCCCAGCTGCATGTGCCAGTTTTTCGGATACAGTGTGTGCCATGTGTTAAAAAGATGGTGGACATTAAGTATATACGTCCTGTGGCATATACTCTTGTCTATATTGGTGTCAACTTCATGTTTCAGACTAGAGGTAGCACTGTTTTGAGGCAGAAAGGATTGCATAGATAGTATAGGGAGCTCTGAAATGATACAACCTTATAATTATGGGCTTGATTTGTGGCCTCCTTTGCTCATCTATGTGCACTGGTATACATCATTTGGGAGCCCACAGTTGTCTGTTGCATTTGGCAGTAGTCCTCACTTTTTATATATTGCTGTCATTAAACTGTGTTTTAGGCGAGCACAGAAATGAGTGATCTGCATTAATTTATATGTTTCTAAATATGGGGTTGAATTGAGATATAGGCACATGCAACTGGGCTGATTTAGGCAGTCTTTCTTGTTTCCTTCGTTGTATGGTTGCCCCTCTATGCCCTGACAATGCTACACAGAGCATCAGGTTACCTTAATGAAGAGTTGTGTTATAGAAGAAAGGTGATCTCCTGAAAATCAGGCAGACCATTTTGGGGCTGAATGGTGGATCTTCTGTGGGAAAGAAGAACCAGGATGCCATCTTCTCCAGCTTAATTAAATATATCTGGATCCAAACC
This sequence comes from Ctenosaura bakeri, assembly GCA_948474755.1. NCBI lineage: Eukaryota > Metazoa > Chordata > Lepidosauria > Squamata > Iguanidae > Ctenosaura > Ctenosaura bakeri. The sequence continues at coordinate 58,068 of CAOLHI010005071.1, read as the reverse complement.
CTTTCCTTTATTATTTTTTTTTAAATGTTGGCTGGAATTCTCACAGTTTGGCTATTACTTAGATAAGATACTAAGCCAACATTTTTGCATTTATTTGTTTATGAGGAATTTGCTGATTCATGCTGCCCAATAATTTCTGAATGGCTCTTTTTTGCGACTGGAAGTGGCTAAACTAAACAGGAACTTAGCTGAGAAGATTGTAGTGCTGTATCTGCACTAGAACTCCTGTCCTTGTTCAGCAAAAGTTTGAAGCCAAGAACTGATATTCATGTGAGAGCCAGATCAAATGTAACCATAAATTTCACTGCCCTGATTAGGTTAGTTACTTCTCTTATAGCAGCAATTGGATATGTGCCCCAGGGTCTTTCTAAGTAGCAAGCCCAACCTATGGAAGTAATGAAGACTAAGGCCATTTCCACACGTTACCTTGCTCTGTTGTCTTCCAGTTGTGATCCTAGCAGTGCCTTTGCTGGGAAGTGAGAGTGATGGGAACACTCCCCTCCACACCTGACCGTCTCCTTGCAGAAGGGAGCGCAAAGGACATGTGCTTTCCTTCCACAGTGCAGCCCGGTTCTTTCCAGTGCTGTGCTGAGGTAGGAAGTGCCTCCATCATGCTTGCAGCCCTTCCGCTTGGCAGGTTAGTGCAGGTGTGTAGCATGATCAGGGGTCACTGATGGAAAATCTGCCAATGATTTACTCTGTGATTGTGACGGCTAGTGACATGGGAAGGACAGGACAATGTCTTGTGGAAGCATCATTGTGGTCCTGCTCCTTTCGCATCCCCATGCTGGGATGCCATTGTTGTGCATAAAAGGGCCTAAAACTCATACCCACTAGATGAAGAAATGACCTTTTTATTCTGGTGATTCATACAAGAAGACAGCTGAAATGTTTGGGCTAAATGCAGCATCAACATCAGAACTGTATAAGAAGTATGAACAGCTTTAATATACTTACTGCATTTTGAAAATAGGAATAGAGGCCTAGAGCAGTCATGGATGAGCTTCAGGAATGTTAATTGTTTATGTACATGAGTAAGCTTATAAATGGTTGTTTCTGAGGGCTTATTTTGCTCATCAAGAATAAATGTCAGTGCTAGTAGAAAGAAGGGTGGATGAATTATTATATTACTTTCTCAGACTCTTAAAATGTTCAGCACTTTATGGAAAGTGCTGTTAACTTACCATGAACTTCTCTCCTACTGAGCCACCTCAGCTTCTGTACATTTAAAGTAGGCAAAGAACCATTATACTAATCCATTGTGCCATCTTATCTCCAGAAAACACATGTAAGCAATTGTGTTGAATATTCATATTTGATAAATTTGTATTAAAAATCTGGGTATTTGGCTCTATCTGCAGTTATAGTTTTGGAGTGGTAACACTCTTAATGTTGTTCCTTTTCAATTGTAAAGGCTTGTTGCTTCACTAGATCATCTTACTCTGCTCATACTGGAATTCAAAGAGAAAATCGGAAAAGAGAGACACATCTGCTTTGCAGTTGGTTTAAAATTGTAGGAACATGATGACTTATCCGTTATTTTGTTTTCTTCTCCAATCAGATCCGATTGTATGCCAGACCTGATGCCATCAGAAGAGGATCTGGGGACTATGCTCTAAACATTACTCGAAGATTAATTGAGTTTTATGAAGACTACTTCAGGATGCCCTATTCCCTGCCAAAATTAGGTAAGCTCTTTTAGGCAAAGAAGAGTGTGTTAAGAGAAAAAGAAAGTTGAGAAGTGTCATATATATATTTTTTAAGAAATGGGAAGTTGCTGAGATTGGGGAGAGGTACTTCAAATTGTGGTGATCTCCCAGCAACTCCTTGTATCCACCCCACATTGCTCAGGAGGCTTTCTGGAAATCTGGAGAGGCCTTCAAAAAAGAAAAGAAAAGAATGGAGGCCACTGCAGGGGGAAGAAAAGTTCTGTGAACTGTTGTGAGGATCCTGCTTATCTTAGGGTAGAAACCAACAAATATGAAACATTCATTTCTCTGTCAGTTGAGACAAGAGGTTAGTTTACTATATATAGGCCAGTCTTAAGCGGCATTCTAATTTGCGTCTTTGTGATTCATTGAAAAGGAAAAGTTTTACCAATTTCTTTTCAGTTTGTGTGTATGCCCAGCATGTTGGATTCCACTTCCATTAGATAGTCCTCAGGCTATGCTAATATGGTCACGTTAACATCTTGGCTCTTCATCAGTTACAAAACTAGATGTATTAAGCATCTGAAAAAAAAAATACCCACACCAATATTTTTTGTAATAATGGTGCTTATTAAAATGAACTGCTCTAAGGTTACTTTGCAGTTCAGGAAGCCCAACCTAAAATGTATATTATTTTTTATTTGCTTTTGTTAATACTCTTCCCTCCCAGGCTAGAATATTTCACACTGTGTAATTGTATCCATTCTCTTTAGGAATGCATGGGGCCAAGATCGAGAAAACATATTACTCAGCAGCTCTTTTCTGTTCACACATGTTTTTTGATTTTCAGCCCCAGGTGTTCCTTCCTGGAATTCAGGGCCGCCTTCATTAAAGCACTTGCCTGCTGAGTGGCATCATTCTTATACTTGATCTAATGGTGTAGCAGGAGATACATTAATTGATACTGTTACAGTGAGCACTTTATGCATTTTTAATAAGTGTGAAAAGGCTTCTCCCCCTCCCCCGTCTTAATTGATATGTCGCATGCAATACTATGTTAAAGTCAAAGTAACACAGAAACTTGTTAACATGAAACTGCACTAACTCCAGTTTATCGCTTTGTAGTTTGATATCTGTGCCTTATGTAAATGCTTGTCATGAAAACATGAGTCATATTTATTTATTTATTCTGCAAAATAGACTAGCAGTGTTAAAAAGTCAAAAGGAAGGCATAATGTCTTTGTTCTTAATTATCAGAAAGAAACCTGAAGTTCTTAATGTATGGGATATTAACAGTTTATTAGAATAACACAGTTTTCTTTGTGTTTCATGTAAAATGTAGGGTTTCATTTGTATGTACTTTTCTAGGCATGATGGCTATTACACAAAGCAATTTACAGGCCACATTATACATAGTAAATGATGCTATCGGTAGATACTTTTTCTGACCAGGAAATTATTCTTCTGCTCTTCAGTGGGTTCACCTTCTAATCAGTTAAATGGAGCTGCATTTAACTTTAGACTTCACTGTTGGTATACATTGGGGTGCTGCTTCAATTCCTTCTCGTTCAAAACACTCTGGCTACTGATCATATCTGGCTTGGACCACTTCAGGGAATCATACCTGCAGCTGAACATGAAAACTTGAAAACTCAGTTAGGCCACTGATCATAACTAGTCAGTAAAATGAATCTTTTAAAATAGGTTTTGCCTCTGTTTCATGGCAAATCTTGCAAAGTTGGTTTAATACTTTAAAGCTGTATATGGCTAGATATCTTCAAAACTTCTGAAAGGCTGTCTGTGTGAGCGTTTAGCAAGTAACTTCAGTTGGGAAACAGGTGTAGCAGTTCTCTCTGTTGGTGTGGTTTGGAAGACTGATTGTACACTCAACATTTCTTGCTGTGAGAGTGCAATTGTACAGTTAACATTTCTTGCTGTGATAGTACCATTTGCTGAGCACGTAATATAAATAGCAGCAATGAGAGTTGTGTAGAAACTATCAAAGTTTATTTCCACATTATTTTCAGTAATGCACTTTACCCCTGTAGTGCTGGCACAATAATTTTAGTGAAGATAAACTGACTGCTGTTTCTATCTAATTTATGCCCAGACTGAAATGAAAATAGTGGCTTTCAGTCCTGGATCTTCCAGCAATCTGCTAGTACAAACCTTATTTTGACTGAACTATCAGTATGAGTTTTAACAGTAAATGAATGAGAAACTATTAGTGGAATAATTCTGGGATTTTGTGCTCATATGGGGAAGATCTGTAGCTTATCGTGATTTTACATTATGTATAGCATGCTTTTGAGGTTCATGTAAAATTGACATTCCCATATAATAAGAGTGGTTTAACATGGCTATTGATTGTGTATGCAAAATTTGTTGTAATTAACTGAGGTTGTTGTCACATTGGATGTTTCACATATATTAGGCTACTTGTTACTGAGCATATATTCAAAATTTGATTGCTTTACAGACACTGGACCTGTCAATACATCTTTTATGGGTTCTTTGTTTGCATTTGAAAAAGTTATGTATTTGATCTCTCTTTTCCATGAACTATCCATATTTTGAAGTCTTCTATGTTCTCTTCAGTTCTGCTCCAGCAGGTTTCCTTAACCTGTGAGCACATTTTGTGGATATGTAGAGGCTGCTGGGGAAGAAAGGGATAAGAAAGTTCTTGTTGCACAAACATGATTCATCTTGCATGATGCTGGATTTTCCTTTGCCTGTGTCCATTGCTCTTGTACATTTGGAAAAGAGAATATACCGTTCAATCAGTTATCTATAGTAACTACAAATATATTGTTGTTCCAGTAATGGAAGTTGTTCCATCAGTGGGCTGAGTTAATTAGATTCCATTCAAAATTTACCCAAAACTATAACTGCTGATTGGCCAAGGATAATAGCCTTCTATTTCTTCTATCATAGAAAAACAAAACTACAGTTTTCTAGTGTGAAGTTGTATTGTATATTAAAAGAATATTATTGTTGTAGCTATAGGGTAAGAAGAGCAGTTTGATACAGCAACTGTCTGTTTCTGTGGAAAACATTATCTTGATGTTTGCAAAATAGTTGCACCTTAATTGTGTATACATAAGTGGTGCATACATTATAAAAAACTCCTAGATGTTAATTGGATAGTGCCATCTTCCTTTGTTCCTTCCTTCTTTCCTGTTGCCTGCCTTCCTTCATCTTGTATTCCACCTTTCTTTTAGCATATGATTCAAAGAGACTTACAACAAGTTAGAACAAAAGGCAGCTAAAAATCCCATACAATGTCCTGGTAGTATCCAGTGATGAAGTATTTCCATTTGAAACATATGTGGATTTTTAACTCAGAAAAACCAAGCAGTTAACTAAAACTATATCCATGGTTGTGGCACTCACCTCCTCCTGCTCCTATTGTACTGAGAATATGTAGCAATGTTTTCCTACACAGTGGACTTAATTGTGAGGAAAGTTGTGCCTGTAGCTGGCATTGACATGGAACTATGGTCTATTGGGAAAGTGGTTTCATTACCCTGGCACTGGGGACACATAGGCAAGAAGCAGAGCAAAAAGTATGGGTTGGGCCTGCAAATGTGGTGAGAATGGGCTCCTACATTGTTACAGCACTTAGATGTCCTGCTAGACTTTGAACAATAGTTGAACTCTACATGAGCTTGGAGGTTGGACATTAAGGTTATAAAATGGCTGGAAAAGGTTTTCTTTTGGAATTGTGGAGTATGTAAACATCCCTAGCAAGAAGAAGGAGGAAGAGGAGGAACAGGGTACTCACAAACATCTTTCTTTAGAGTGAGGCCATTTTGGGCACTCCTAACAGCACATTATAGCAATAACAACTGAATAGAGTTTCAGCCATCTGTTTTAAAAATTGTTGCCCTGAAATCTTACAATTTTCCTTAATATAGCTTTACAATTTTTCTTTCTTGAACACATTATATAAAAGTGAGAAATAGAGTCAACAATGAGGACTAATTCAAATTTCTTACAGCTATGCTTTCTTATAAATATGGTCTTTCCTTTCTTATTCAGATAAGATGAGGAGAGGGAGGAGAAGGAGGCTGGTGTAATCACAGTGTTCACCCACATTGAAAAAATGTAATATTTTTAACAAGTGTCATCTCTAGGCATATGTAGAGGACTACATACAATCAGAAATAAGTGATTTTTTAAACCTTGGCCGTAGCATATGTTAGCAAATTTGTTCCAGAAACACATACTTGAGGAAACACTATTTCTTCGGAATGAGGGGTGTTTATATGGCAGGAACAAAAAATACACCAGATGATCATATTTGGGAATTAGCTTATTTCAAATGGGCATCCAGTTACGGGTGTTAATGTATGAACTCTAATAGGCCATTCCATGCTTACTAAATATATAAGGCACCAAAGAAATCCATGCCTTGTGCTTAGATATGGAGAAATTGACTTTTAGATTTGCTTGAACTCAAAATTGAAGGCTGTTATATCATCCAGAGCTAATGGCTTGGAGGAGCTGGGCCATGGATTTTGGAACCCTACCATGGCTATAATTAAGGCAGCAGGCCTTTGACTTCTCAGGGTGGTGGGTGCCTGGGGATAATTAGAAGAGAGGAGGAGTAAAATTGTTCTGTTATTATTTGTCTGTAAGCATGGGCAGTGCACAGAAGCTATTTTTTTGCTTTGCTGCTCTTGCAAAAGTGCAGCAGCTGGGGTGGCTAAGTTCCCAACTCTACCATCTTATACAATTGATATGCTTATTCTTAGGACCCATTCATGCTACAGAATTATAGTGCTATTATTCTACTTTAACTGCCATGGTCCTATCCTATGGACTTCTGGGGTTTATACCTGGTGAGGCACTAGAGCCCTCAGGCAGAGAATTCCTCCCCCTCCCCCGCAAACTGCCAATCTCATGATTCCACAGGGATGGAAGCATGGCAGCTGAAGTGGAATAGTTACACATGTAGAAAAGCAGAAAGTGTAGGCAAACAAGACAGTAACAGTGTTGGAAGGAACTCTCTTTTCTCTCTCTTCGAGATAGACTCAGATAGCACACGAGGATACAAAACACATATTGGAATCATGCCATTTAAAACCAAATAATTTAGATCTTAATTTAAATTCAAGGTCTGTCTAGGGGGTAGAATAGATTCAGATTTCAGATTTCAAGGTGCAGTGAGAAAGCTTAAGTTGATATTTGTAGCGTACTTTTTGACACCTGATCAGAAACATATATTGCCGTGGAGTGGCTACAATCAGTTGAGAATATTCTGGGAATGTTTTATCTGCTTTGGGAGGTTTAAATGCTTAAAATCAAATTATGCCAATTTTATCTCTTAAAATCAAATTATGCCAATTCTATCTCTTCTGCCAATTTTATCTCTTGAAAGTAACTAAACTTAAGACAGTTTTTATTACAGGCCTTTTACTCTGCTGCATTATTGCTCTTACCGTTGACTTACGAAGGTAACCTTTCTTAAAGGGCTGTCAATGATTTCCTTTTTGCTAGCTTAATCAAATCTTCTGTTTAGAAATTTGAAGACCTAGAAGATTGTAAGATGTGCTCCCAGGCAAGGACCCCACACATTTTCAGAAGATAGGGGATCATGATGGTTGAACACAACTTTAAGGCTTCTTAAATAGTGGACCATGGTGGCATTAGGAAGCGGGAAGCAACTGCCAAAGTTACAGTCCCTCTTCTCATGGACAGTGCTTGGAGAGTCCTGGTAGAATGTTATTTAAGATTAGAAGGTGGACCTGTCAGTCATGCAAACCCACTCTCTCCCTCCACTCCCTCCCCTGCTTTGCCTTGGGAGCTTCTCATGGAACAGATGCTCTTTTCAGTGGAAGACTTAATGCCTTTTCAAAAGTTGAAGCCCTGTGGGAGGTTTTAAGCTTTGATTATTTCAGCTTTGGAGGGAAGGCTGCTTCATCTTGGTAAGCACATGAACAACTTTGGTCAAAATCCAGTGTAGATGCCTGGGGCCCAGTGGTGCTCTGGAGTCATGTGATTTTTTTTTGGTTTGTAGTGGGATGGGAGATAACAGATTAATAACAGATGGATCAGTTTACAAGAGAAAGTATGACCAAAAAGAGGAAAAGAAAGAAAGAAAACCTGATTGACAAGACAAAAATGGAACAAGAAATATCCTCCTTTCCATTTTGTTTTTGGTAGAAAGAAGAAAACAAAACAAGCAATGGGAACTGCAATAAAAGATTATGGCCCTTTTTGCATGCCATTTCCCACACAAAATGGCCATGGGAGCGCTGTGGGATCGCGAGAAAGATTCTGCATGACATTCTTGCGATTGTGCAGCACTCCTGTAGTAATCCTGCGGCCATCGCGGATTATATCATTTTCGGCTCTTTGCAAAAAATGACCCATGATTGTGCTTTCCTCCCATGTCCCTCCTGCACTTACTTTGCGTGCGGAACCTCAGGAAGTACGATGGCCATGCTTCCTCCTCAAGTACAGCCTGGGAATGTACCCGGCTGCTCTGTGGAAGGAAGGGGCAGAACTATTGCGCTTCCTTCCATCCAGCACAGAGCTGGTGTGGAGGGAAGCGCAGGGACATGATTCCTCCCACAAGAAGCTTTTAGTGCGGTCCCTGCGCAATGGCAGCGAGAAAAGGTAAGGTGAGAAAAGGGCCTATGTCAGGTGGGTTCTCTATAAAATTTTGTGAAGGAGGCAAGGCAAGCTCACAATAAAAACTTAACTTAGAAGCTGAATTGAGCAGGATCTCTCCATGAGCGGAAGATGGGCACAGCTCTTATACTTCTACCACCATAAAGAAATTTTTTTCCCAATTCAGGAAAAGAATGCATTCAGAATGCCTTTTGGGAACAAGGCCTGTTTGCTGCTATCTCCAGTAACTACCTCAATTTAGAATGAAGCTTGTTTCTACTCCTCCTCAATTTTTTAATATTTTGAAGGTTTTCTTTTCTGTATATATTTATATAATATTTTATTTATTAATGCTTATCCTGCCAAGGATGAAAAGCAATAAACAACAGATGAAAGCACTGTATAACAACAGTCCAAAACAATAAAAAAAAACCCACCACTTTCTAAAACATGCACACAGTTAAAACAGTCCTAAAAGTCATATGATCATATGGGTCAAAGGCTGTACAAACAGTGCAGTTTGGGCTGCTTGTTGGAAGCTCAAAAAAGATAAAGCCACTCTGACTTCTCTTGGGAGGAGATTTCATAACTGATGTGCTGCTACTGAGAAAACCTCTCTCAGGTACTCACCAATGTAGCTGTTCATGGTGACATGAATACACAATGGAGCGTCCGTTGAGGATCTCAGCTTTTTTCTTGATCTTTCTTGATCACATTAGAGTCCAGAATAATTCCCTTTGGGGGATTTCAGCTCCCATATCCCCATATCCCCCACACAGCCTTGCCAGTGGCCATGTTGGCTAAGGATTCTGGAACCTGTAGTTCAAAAATTCTGCCAGAACATGAGATACCTTGGGAGTCACCTGATATCTGTTTGGCTTGCCTTTCTGTCTCACTGTCCATCCATAGTTTTCCGTTCTACTATAGTGAACTAATAACGTCTGCTGAAGGAATGCACTGTACTGTAATTTCAGAAGATTAAACTAATTACCATTAATAATTTCTCAAAACATTGTTATTTCTTAGCAACCTTACATATCTTTCTGAATACTTGATAAGCTGTTGGCTTACTATTTTTAGAATATTTATTTTTCATAATATAAGTAGAAATAGCATATTCCGCCAGTATTAATGATATTGCCTACGGACACATGCTTTCACAAGCATTTACTAAACAAATATGTGCCCTGATTTACAGTGGTTACATTTACATATATTTTCAAACCTTCTGCCAGTAGAATTGGTTTCCAGAGATTATAGCTTGAGGGAAGGAGGGGAGTGAAACAATTACATTATTAAAAGAAAATAGAGAAAATGATCTAGATTGGTGTCCATACAAGAGACTGGGTTGACAGTGGTAGCAAAAACCATAGAATTAGATTATTCTTTTAAAGAAAAAATAATTCATGGACTGTTACTCTTCCTGTCCTCTGATCTCTTATGTTAGAAATTGCAATTTCAGTAAAGCATATGTACTGGTTTATATTTCTTTTGCTAATACAGTTCACCCTCCATATTTGCTAGGGCTAGAGGCACAGGAACCCCACAAAAAGTGGAAAAAACACAAATATCACAATATGTGTGTGTGTGTCTGTGGGAAGGGGGCTAAGGCATGGTGGTGGGAACAGGCACTCAAGTCCAAACTAAGTCAGAGAAGGAGAGGAAAATGGGTAGATTGGAATGGAGACCCTATACTTTGTCTTGGGTGTGTATGGAGGCATTGGAAGAGGGTTTGTGGTGCTGAGAATTGGGCTCTAAGCATGGATGGTGGTGGAAGAGAAGGACCTCAGGTGGAATTTTAAAGGGGTATATGGTATAATTGGAGCTGCTGAGAGGGAAGATTTCCCCCACGAAAGAAGCACCTGAGATGGGGGAGGGATTGGAGAAGCTCATCAATATTTAAATTGGTGAAAGTCAAACTCGCAAATGTGCAAGGCCTTGAAAATATGTGTGAGAAATGATTTTGAAGACATAGCATTTTCATTAAAGATACCTGTTGTTATCAGCAAAAAACTAAATACATTATGATGCATGAGAGAAGATTTTTTAAAAAAATATGGGAATGTAAAATAATACATTCTATATGCATTCTCCAGAGATTACTGTATTTCAGAATATTTAAATGCCACCACCTCAGTCAAGCATTGAATTAAGTGCACCAAAACCAGCTGGGTTGTATCAGACTTTACAAAGTTTGGATAAATGCTTATGGTGCACTTGTTTTTTTGTCTTCCTCTTCCCTCTTTAAATTTACTGAGCTTTTCACTGTTACTCTATTAACACATTTTAGTGTAAACCATTATGCTTTTATATACAGTTATAGAACTTCATTACACAATTTTTATCTTAGGAAATTGTGGACAGATAGTAGATCTGGATTTATTGGTAGGTCTTTGGATTTTCAACAATTCTGACTGTTTTAATGATAGTTGTAACCTCCCCTCCCCTTTCAAATTGTTGAAAGGTTTTAAACTGTCAAGGTTGTTGCTGGGCAGGCAAGGTTTCCTCTGAGTGGATGGCAGAGGGACGAGGAGATGTGGCCAGACAGCCAAGTGCAAGGCCAGCAGGATTGTTTTGGCTATGACCCTTTCCGAACTGAGGCTTCTAGCGCAAGCGGGGGAGGCCGGCAAGCGCAAGAAGGCTCGTCCAGGAGGCTGCCGCTTCCCCCCTCCTTCCTTCCGCAGGTGAAGGAACCAGCGGGGAAGCGGCACCGAAGGAGGCTTGTCGTGCAAGCCGCCCTCCCCCGTGCGAAGTGGGAGACCTCGCGCCAGATTCCCACCCCACGCGCGCGTGCAAAGCGGGCGGCGTCGCGCCGGATTCCTCCCCCCGCGCGCGCCAGATTCCTCCCCCCGCACACGCCGGATTCCTCCCCCCGCGCGTGCCGGATTCCTTCCCCCCGCGCGTGCCGGATTGCTCCCCCCCGTGCGCGCGAAGCGGGCGGCTTCGTGTCCCCCCGCGCGCGAAGCGGGCAGCGCGTCTGTCGCGCTACCTCCCCACCCCGCTCCTTCCTTCCGCAGGGGCGGAGGGAAGGAAGCGCGACCCGGCCGGCTCCCGGAGGCTCCGCACGAAAGGTAAGTGCGGGTGGGCTCCGGGAGCGTTGCGCGAGCGCGGGGTGATTTTTGCTTGTACGCGAAAATCAAAAAACCCGCGCTCGCGCCGCTTCAGCCCCGTGAGCCGGGCGGAAGTGGGAGTGCGTCGTGTGGAGTGACGCTCCCACTCCCGCGAGGGTCACGGGGCTATCGTGTGCGCAAAGGCCCGTGCGAAAAGAGCCTATGTCTTGTGTATTAGAGAAGGCCACATGTCAGAGCACTGATTGGGTCACCCGACTTGTTTCAGGGTGACAAGGGAGCATAAAAAGGCTGGTGTTCGCCTTGACCAGCTGCCAGTTAGATGCCCTAGCTGGACCTGCCATGCCATTGGCAGTATATTGATTGTAAGGGGAGATGCTGCCCGATTTTTCTCCGTTATCTTCTCTTATTCCTGTTTGTCTGATTGCTGGAATGCTAGCATGTTTTTGCTGAGCCTTATCTTCGAGTGCGGCAATAAATTCTTTCTGCTTCACTGGGACCCTCTGCTATGGTGGAGCCTTGCTTCACAGATTGCCCTCTGCTTATGCTCAGAGGAGCCAAATCCTGCCAACCCTGACAGGACAGGAAACTTCAAAATAAATTTTAAGTATAAGTTTTTGTTGTGCTAGGTTCTGGTTGATTTTGCTTGAGGTACAGTACTAATAAAAAAACAAATGAGATCTTGCAAACCTAGGGTCTTCCCATTTCTACAGAAGACTTTGTGCCCCACGATAATGTGATAATATAGTCCAAAAACTAAGTAGCAAGTTTGAGAAAATAACTAAGTAGCAAGTTTGAGAATATAACTAACTTTAATGTTTGAGTTTTGTCGGGAGGTTATTATAATACTCATATGTAAAATTATAAATGGTATGTTAGACATGAATAAGGAATTGCTGTCTCTTCTTTCTCAAAATGTAATTTTAATCCAAACCATTTTTGCAGCCTTATTTAACTTCATCTTTGCAAATATTTATGAGCTCAATGAGGAAGATTTTAAGTGATCAAACATATTTGAATTGTAATGGTATACGTTAAGCCTGATGATTATATGCCAAATATTAACAAAACTACATACATTAAAAGAATGCTGTTATCAAAGGATGCTTGGGAATTGCTTTAAATTAGCAAGAAATAACAATTGAGAGAGAGCCTTTTTCACATTTGGATACAGTTGAATGAAAATCTGGATCCAAAGGAGTTGAATCAGTCCAGTTTATTTACCAGCCTATTTTGAAAGTGTTTGTTAAGTCTGTATAACATTTCTGACAGTAGTGATGCTTTGAAACAGTGGGAAATTAAAACCATAACAGGAAAGGGGTTTTTTTTTTGTTTTTGTTTTTTGCATTGATATTGAATGTTGCAGTTAGTAGAGATGGAGCATGATAACGGTTTGAAGATTTAGGTGTACAAGGATGTAGCTTTTGATTGCCTTCAAATATTGCACTGGTCACAACTCTTAATAAATATGCTCTAGAACAGAATTCATCTGTATACCCATCAGCTTCTGCAGCTGTATACCCATCAGACTGCATAAAGAGATGAGAAGTGAGGCGATCTGCAGAGAGACCAGCATGTCTTAGGTTCTTCAGCTGTTACCAAACAGAAGTCCTTCCTTAAGTCTGAATAATTCAGGGAGACAAGAAAAATAGGCCCATTCCAGTGGCTCTGCTGAGAGACCAGATGCCTTTGGATCTTTCTCAAGAATCCTCTGACAGTTGCCATTCAGTCTGCTTGTGAGAAATACAGAGACTGGAAACTGGGTGACACCACCCACTCTGCTAAGAAACCAGCTTTTTGGCTTCTCCTTTCCTTGAACTGTTTGTTTCCCAGCAAGTCACTGTAAGAACTCTTCAACATAAGAACCGTTGCCTAAGTTTACTTTCTGCATTCTTATCCTGTCCCCTCTATTTCAGCCATTTCTTTCAGAATGTAAGCCTAAGGAAATTGCTAGTTTTGTTTTTGTTTGTTTGTTTCTCAACTAGTCTAGACTTCTTATTGATCAGCCATTTGGTTGAAAAGGGTCAAAATGCTTCAGGTATATGGGGTATATGTTTGGCTAAGACAAAGCTGAAATTCTGCAGTGAAGTAGCTCACTTTGGAGATTTGATTATCCTCTAAATAAAGTCTGAAATGGTCTCAGTTGAATCAGCTGTGTTTTGAAGTTTTGGACCATCTTTGGAATGTTGGAGTATGGTCTTCACTTCCAGTTTATAAACCATCTGGATACATTTTTAAAACTTCCCTGAATTTTTCATTAAAGAGAAATGCCAGGTGGTGGTGGAGAAGTGAATTAATGTAATTTTGTGACTGTTCTTTCTAGCTTCCAATGGAATATGTACTAGGTCTCTCTCCGATCATAGTGCTTTTGGTAGGGACTTTGAAACAACATTTCAAAAACTGGTCAATCCTTTTTGTTGTTGTTGTGTGCCTTTAGGTCGTTTCCAACTTATAAAGTGAACCTATCATGGGGTTTTCTTGGCAGGTTACGTCCTCTGAGGCTAAAAGGCTGTGGCTTGCCCAAGATCACCCGGTGAGTTTCCATGGCTGACAAGTACAGTCATCCCTCCACATTTGCTAGGGTTAGGGGCAAAGGACCCCCGTGAAAGTGAAAAAACCATGAATAACTCTAGGCTCTCCCAAACCATATTTAACACGCAAAAAAAGTATGAGCACCATATTCAAACCACCATGGATTACTTTGAGGCATCAGGGTTCCTTCACAAAGCAGAAATAGGTGGCTGGTGGGACTTACTGCCACCTCAGCTTCCCCGCATTATTTTTAATAGGGTCTAACAAGCCTACTTTGCAGTTTCTCAGTCTCACAAGGCTTGCAGTCCCTATTAAAAATAGCAGAGGTGGGGCAGCAGAGGTGACAGCAAATAATCCGTGAATAATCAAATCTGCAAAAGTGAAACCTGCAAATGTAGAGGGCTGACTGTATTTGAACCCTGTTCTCTGGAATCCTAGTCCAGTGCTCAGATTACTATACCATTCTGGCTTTCTAGTTCATTTCATTGCTCTTTTAAGATGTCTTGTTTGGAGACGCAGTATTAAAACTTCATGGAATGGAATTAGTGGATATTTGTTTGCTGCATAATCCTTCCTTATTCTAATCCAGAACAGCCCTTTCTTAAAATCCTTCATCCTTTTTTTTTAAATTACTCTTGCCATTCAAATCCTGGATTTGAACATTCTGTGGCTTTACTGAAAATTGAACAAAAAACAACAGTGACAACGACAAAAAGGCTTGTTTTTTTCCCCATCCATTATAACTCCTTAATCCCTTCATTTGATCCTAATTTTTTCATAGAACTAGGGACACCAGAGAGTGTTAAGTCATGTTAACATAGTTTGCCCACAAAATGAGAAAATAAATTAATAAAACTTGAAGCGGGGCTAGGAATTGCGTGTTTTCCAGACATTGTTACACTGCAGTTCCCAAATCTCTCTCCAGTGGCGATGCTGACTATTGTTGGCTTGAAAACTGAGACTAATCATAATGGTTGATCAGTACAGAATTTATACTAAATCAGGGGGTGGGAAATGTGTGACCCTCTAAAAGTTGTTGGATTGCAACTTTTGGCAGTTCTAGTGAGCTTGGAGGTGCAGTTGAGTAACAGCTGGAGAGTCACACCATTCCCATTCCTGAGCTAAATCATAGTTAATCTTCCATTGTCTGAACCAAGAGCCATATCTTTAAGTTTATTCAGTTAGACAAGGAATGAGTGGGCTGCCTGTAGCTCCTAGCTGTATTTTATGCAGTCTCTGGTGCCCCTGGCTTCTTCTGCCCAAGCCTTCTCTGCCTGAATAGGAAGAAAAAAATATTTTGGATCTCACAGGATCTGTACTTTACAAAGCTTTCTCTGTACAGGTAAAGAGGAAGCTTCCTGAGTAGTGAAACAAGGCATTAAGTTCTGTGAATGAATAGGGCGGAATGTGTGTGTTTCTGCATATAAATAAATAATGTGTGCCTTTGAGAGAGTGTGGGCAATCATCTGAAGAACATCACCATCCCACACTGTGTCTGCCTTAAAGATCATCACCAGCCCATCCCTTCCTCCTTCCCTCCCTCCTTCTCTCCTTCTCCCTCCTGCCATCTTAAGATTTTTAAGAGAGAAAAGAGAAGCTGTGTGGGTTGATGACACTATGAGAGGTGAAGGATGTCTTACTTTCTGTCAACATTGAGAACCACCTACCACCCGCATATGGTCCTTGTGTTATTCTTGCTGAGGGAACAGGCCCATGATGGGTTTATTGAGGGAAGGATCCCCAGTCCTGAATTAAAGGATGGTCTAAACAGTTCCTTTAGTAATGACCAGATCTGATTTTAGTGAAGTTTACATGGTATGAATAGGTCTCCTTTCTTGTTGTTAGGAAGACCTGCTCACATTCCTCTTCCACACATCTTCCTGGAGAGTAGAATAGACTTTACAGTGTCAAGGAAGAAAAAGAACTCTTCTTTTCCTCATGTGACCTGGGTTTGTACTGCACGTATCACTGCCAGATAGATAGATATTTTCTATTGTTCTTGTCCCCATAATTTTATCTACACTTTTCAGAGGCTGTTTGCCACAGTGATTCCAGGAATTTAGTGTGTTGGAGGTAGCAGTTAGAGGATCAAAAGAAGTATGATGTAAGTATACTTCTATTGTTTTCCCATTATGCTTCTGATCCATGCAGGTTCTTAATACAGTTCTCATTGGATAATGATAATTCTATCAGTAGAAGTGTGATTATTGCAAACTTTAGGTGTCTCCTCCTTTTTCCCCCTAACTTGTCGAAAGGAGTACGGATTACAGTTCTTGTTCCTTTCTATGCATGTAATTTAATTCTATCCAACAATGCATAATGTAGAATACCAAGCCTTCAGACTCTGCAACTAGTCTCTCCCTTGAAAGGAAAAGCAGTCATGCCTCCATGTCTCAATCCTTCTGCTTCTACTACTACTAATTTTAATAAGAAAAATGTTGATGCATTTCAGTTATTAAATAAAAATCAGCTGTAAATATGAGTTGGTTAACATTCTCTAAATGATGGAGCTGTGGAAAGTCTGTGCCTTTCCGCGAATGTGTCAAGACAATGTAGATCTGTAGGAAATGGAGATGAAAACAAACATATGGTGAAATCTATATTGCCATCTTCATCTTCCATATCTCAAAATAAAATGTTTTTATACGTAGTTTCCAGCCACTTTGTTCAAAATATATTTGATGGTAAGATACTATCCTTGGCAAAATGAAGTTTGAAATAGGTAGATGCCTTTTTGAAAAGATGTCCTAATGTAATTTTGTTGTGGAACAGTGTTATAGTCCACAGTGACCATGTATTATCAGTTATTATTTAAAAACCCTATTTCTTTTACACATGCAAGTCTTTTTTATTTCTCTATACAGTCAACAGCAGCACATTGCCTGGGAAATTGTACAGGAGTATCAGTATCAGTTGTGAAAGTTCTTGTTCTTCTTCCCTCTGAATTTAAGGGTTCCATAATCTGTTGAAGCTGGACAGGAGAAGTGGAACAGAGGCAGTGGAAGAGGATAGTAAATAATTCATGACTTTTTGATACGTAATGCAGTCATCCCTCCACATTCACTAGGGTTAGGAGTGAAGGACACAGGTGAAAGTGGAAAAACTGTGAATAACTTTAGGCTCTCCCAAACTATATTTAATACAAAAAAAAAGTATGATCACCATATTCAGCCCACTATGGATTCCTTTGAGGCATCAAGGTTCCTTCAGAAGACAGAAATGGGTGGCTGTTGGGACGTACTGCCACCTCCAACTGATGCCCCACACCATTTTTAATAGAGACTCACAAGCCTTGTTCACAATTTCTCAGTCTCATGAGGCTTGCAGCCCCTATTAAAAATGGTATAGAGGGGCAGCAGATGTGACAGGAGATAATCTATGAATAATCGAATCTGCAAAAAGGAAACATGCAAATGTGGAGGGCTGACTCTACTGCCAGTCCTATTTCTACTTAATATCCATGTTGAAACTACAGCATTATCAACATATCTCAGGACAAATTATTAGGATAATGATTTCTCTTTCTTCATGGGTGAAAAATCACTCATGTTGGTGCCACATTGTATTCTATGTAGATTAGAAACATTCTTTTATCTACTTCTAGTTACTTCTGCTAAGATGAACTTCAGGTACCGAGACCTGAGGATTCTGGCTGCATGCTGAGAGAGGTACAGCCTGCTTCATATATGCTACACTCTTTCTTATTTGAGCAAATAAGATTTAGTCTAGAATTAGCGAGTGGCTAGGATGAAGAAGGGTGTTGTGACAGTGTAATGACAGATGTTATCACAATATAAACTTGCTCCTGAACAAAATATTCTTGGACCAAAATGGTTTCGCCAGCTATTGGCTAATCACTCATTGTTTTTGAGCAAGTTAAAGGTAGCTATTTTCTGTTTTTCTGCTTGTGGTTGCAACCTGAATTACAACCAAGAATTTACATCTGTCTGGCATAGAGCTTTATTGCTTGTATACATCCTATATGTGTGGTTGGACATAGTCTTTCCCCATCCCACCTCATTTGTGTTTCCTCATCAAATGGTTATTTAGTTAATTATTTCCTAAACTTGAGCTCAGTGTTTTCAAACCTGTTTGCCTCCTTTTACGAACCTCTCTGCTCTATTTCTTTCATTCTATCTTTCTTCTTCTCTTTAGGAAACACTGAAAGGCATGGAGGGAACAACTGTTTTTTTTTCTTTAGTGGTAGTATCTGGGGGTAATGGCTGTGGAAGTAACACACCCAACTATCTTGCATGTTCCCTTTTCTGTCATTGCTTTAGCCTTGTTTATATGATTGGAGATAACCAAGTGATCTTCTGTTCGTCCTCTCTTCTTTTTGTACAGTTTCTTCCAACTCTATCAATATCTGTGGCTAATGATGGAAGTTTGCGTACTTATAACACAAAGTGGTAGCTTCAGTTGCAGACTCCATTTATCTATTCCAGTGAACAGGCAAATCTGGGAGTTTTCTATTGACAGGCATATAGCAGTGAAGTTAGAATTGTTGTGTGTGCCTTCAAGTCATTTCTCTCTTGTGGCAACCTCAAGGTGAACCTATCATGAGGTTTTCTGGGGGCTGAGAATGTGTGATGAGCCCAAGATCACCCAGTGGGTTTCCATGGCGAAGTGGCAAATTGAAACCTTGTCCCCAGGGTTGTAGTGCAACACTCAAACTGTTGCACCATATTGGCTCTCTAAATTAGAATTAATCACAGCATAAGATAGTTTACCATATCCATATGGTCTGGTGACATTTTGAAGCTTGAGAAAACCTGAGAAGTCCTTTCTATATTAAACTGAAAAGGAGGATGAGATGATTAATTCAATCCGTCATTGTATTTTGGATGCTGTTTCTATTATTTTTCTGTTTTATCGAAATGCATTTTAACTATTTGTGTAAACAACCATGGGAGCTAGTACTGGTGAAAAAGGGTGATATAATTGATTTAAACAAAACGGTTTTGGTATCTACTCTAAAATGACTGCTGATTTAGGCCCTTTTCGCATTAAGTCTTCTTGAGCGAGCGGGGGAGGGCGGCTCGCGCCAGAAGCCTTCTCCGGGAGGCTGCCGCTTCCCCCCTCCTTCCTTCTGCAGGCGAAGGAACGAGCGGGGAAGCGGCAGCCTCCCGGAGGCAGTGGTGGCTCGCGCGTCCGTCCATTCCCCCCCGCGCACGTGAGAGAGGAAGGCGCTCGTCCCGTCCGCCCCCCGCGCGCATGAGAGAGGAAGGCGCTCATCCCGTTCACCCCCCCGCACGCGCGCAAAGCAGGACGTGTCGCGTCTGTCGCGCGAGCGCCCCGCCCCGTCCCTTCCTTCCGCAGGGGCAGAGGAAAGGAAGCGCGACCCGGCCGGCTCCCAGACACTCCACACGAGAGGTAAGTGCACGCGGGCGCCGGGAGCGTTGTGCGAGCGCGGGTGATTTTTGCTTGGAAGCGAAAATCAAAAAACCCGCGCTCGTGCCGCTTCAGCCCCGTGAGCCCGGCGGAAGTGGGAGTGCGTCGTGCGGAGCGACGCTCCCACTCCTGCGAGGCTCACGGGGCTGTCGTGCGAGAAAAGGCCCGTGCGAAAAGGGCCTTAGATAGGATGGTCTCTTCTGTGCAAGAACAGCTAAGGTTTAAGAAACTTTTGGTAAGGGGCCTTGTCAGCAGGTTTTTGAAACAAGAGTTTAGATCCCTTAGGGTAAAAGAGTCCCACTGTCTGCTTCTGTCTCCTCTAATATGTTGTCTCTCTCACACAAGTAGGTTAATAACTTCTATGCAAATTTACCTTCTGGACATTGGAGCTGAATCAGATACTTATTTGGGAGAATGGCCCTTTAAGCATTACTTTTAATTAAATAGTCTTCATCATTTTTTCTAGAAGAGTTACATCTAGTTAGTGTCACAGAAATGACAATAAACAGAGACAGTGCCTCTAGGTCAAAAATGGATTTTAATTTAAGGCTTTATTTTTCCAGATTGTGTTTTCTTTTTTATCCTTTTATGTTCATATAACATGTTCATGAAAGACTTTTTGATCTAATCCAGCAGCGTGGGAGAACCCTGGGTTCCTTCAGAAAAAAGTCTCTTCAGCAGAAACTAGAAATGTATCAAACTCAGATATTTTGGAAGGGACAGAGCTTAAGAAAGGTACTTCATTGTAGTATAATTCCCACAGTTCTCTCGAGCAGTGGCACTTCAGCTTTTTGACAACAGTTTCAAAATATTTGTTAAACATAGTTAGATTGGGTTGGATTATTTATTTCACTTCTGTGTCTTCTGGTTAAAAAAATAGATTCCTTGTTTTACAAAACAAACAAAAAGTTAAAAATCATGAAGCTATTAACAAGAATAACTTAAAATCATGCAAAATTAAAACAACACAGCAAACACTATTTAAAATTAAATAAATAAAACCAGCAACAGTAAAACAAGAGAATTAAAAACCCTAGAGATCTTAAAATAATTTTATTTATTGTATAAATGGTTCTATTTGCTGCCTGCCAATTCTCCAGTAGTCTCAGGATGATCCAGAGATTGTATATATGTATGTATGTGTATGTATGTATGTGTGTGTATGTGTGTATATATATATATATATACACATACTTGAAATACAGAATAAAACTGTGTCCAAATCTCATTTTAAAAACCCAACATTCTTTAAGAAAAAAAGTAAAGCAGTCCCAAAGACAATTGTCAAACTGGGTTTAAGGACCAAGGGCTGTATTCAACAACTGTGGCCCTTTCTGCAGGACAGCGGTGTCCCAGCATGAGAACATGAGAGGAGCGGGACTGCAATGATGCTTCTGCATGACATTGTCATGGTCCTGCCCTTCTTGTGTCGCCAGCTGGTGCTATTGCAGAGTGTATCATTGATGGAGAAACCCTGCCAATGACCCCCAGTCACATGACCCTTCCATTGCAACTGGCGCAGAAGGGCCAGACGTGCAATCATGAACTTACTTCCCCACTGCAGCATGAGAAGAAAGCTGGCTGCAGTGTGGAAGGAAGGGGCATGTCCATCACACTCTCTTCCGCAGGTCATGTGTGGAGGGGAGCATTGGGGACATGTTCCCAACCCAACAGAAGTGCTGCTGGAATGACACGCTGATGACATCTGAACAAGATAAGATGCAAAAAGGGCCATAGTCTTAGCTCCCTCCCAGAAGCACAGCAGGGATGGAACTTCCTGACTTGAAACAATCAGAGAAACCTGTACCTGTTAATAATCTTATAGTCCTTTGAAGGGTCAGTTTCCAGGCCATTTTCAAAAGCAGCCAGCTGTACTTGCCACAATTACAGTATGTCATATCCATCATATGCATGGATTCTATATTCATGGATTCAACCAACCATGGCTGGAATATATCCCCGCCCCGCAACAATAACAACAACAAAAAATCCAAAAAGCAATTTTTCATTTTACCATTGTATATAAGGGACACCATTTTACTACACCATTGTACATAATGAGAGTTGAACATCTATAAATTTTGGTATCCATGGGGATACCAAATGGTAGGTTAATAGGGCTCTTAATATAGCTTCATATAGCTTAATATAGCTTCATTTGTGGAAGTCTGTGTTTGTTCCCAGGATAGATATGGAAACAAATTTAGGAGCTGTAAAATAGTGATTGTTAACATCCATGCCTGATGAAGAAGCTTGTGACTTCAATATAATATATTTATATATTTTGCACCTTTTGGTTGACCTAATAATGATGTACCACAATGTTATTTTTTGGATTTTGTTTACGTTTCCTGCATGACTAAAAAGGCTATTCCTAGAAATATACTTTTGAATATGAAGGTACCAAATTCAGTTGTACCAGAGGAATTCTGAACAAGAGGGGACTCACTCTGATGTTTTCACACCCAAAAAAAGTAAAACCAATTGAAATTGGCCATCACTGGCATTTTTAACCTTTTAAAGCATTTAAATTTGACTCCAGATGTGTCAGTACGGAGGCTTATCAAGGGACTCAGTTCATTCTGGATACAAAGAGACTTGTAGATTTGCACAGGACAGATATGGGCTAGATCTCAAAGGAATTGCCCTTCCCCCCCCTAATAAGGGAAAAAATGAATTTACTGCCTTGCCTTGCTTTTGGGTCTCAACCACACTCCCCTGGGGTGGTTTTGCTCACCTCTATACCAGAGGGAGGGACTTAATGGCTTTTTCTGGTCTCTTCCAACTCTATGATTCTGTGATTCCACCAGATGGCTGGGAAGACAGTGCCAGATGTGCCCTGCTGAGCTGTGAGCATCTTTGTGCTGGCCTTTGTAAGTCAGTGTACTGTGACCTCAACTTCTTTTGTCCTAGGCAGTTCCCCCTCCACTCTATATAGCATGAGTTTCAATTAGTTGCCTTTCAGGGATGAATAGATGTTTTTGGCTATGTCCTAACTGGTTTTTGTACACTTTTTTCCCCATCTGCTCCGTGCTATATTTATCATTTGGGCTTTTTTACTGTTAAGTGTTGCATTATTTGTCACAGCTGGCTGCATGCAAGTACAATGTTGGGTTACACACTTCGCTTATGCACTTCCTACGGTGAAGGAATTTGCCAGCTTGAGGGCTGAGGTGAAATAGTTTCTTGCCCTGGATTAACTACTCATAAGAATGCTAATGAATGCCTTATGGGGGGCTTGTCTGGAGCTCTTGGTTATCCTACATGAGAAACAGGAAATAATGAACTGGACATGGTGAACTAGAAGGCTTCACACCACGGTAGAGCTCTAAGAAGTAATACTCCTTAGGAAGCTTGGATCAATTGGGCCTCCCACTTGAAGTGTCTGCACAGCCCATGATGTAGCCCTGCTGAAAATTCCAGCATTGAATCAAGTTGTGCCCTTTCTTTACCCCTTCACTATGCTATGACCTTTACCTGCATCAAACCTCCCACTACTACCATCTTAAACATCTCAGGAAAGATGGAGCTCTATGGCTTTCCATCATCATATTACTTCCCTTAAAAGGACTTAGAACAGTCCTGTCTGGATTTTATAAGTGTGAGCTTTTAAAGCATTGTGTGTATTTTGTGCCTTTTGGTAGGCCTAATAAAGATATCACCACAATTTTAAAATTTTGCTGTGTCTTTCTGTTTGGATCTTTTACTATTGCCACTTGCTTGGTGTTCCTTACTGTTCAATAACTTTTTTTCTGCCACTTTGATATCTAATTTTTAGCATTCTTTCTATCATTGTTCTCTTTTAAATACCTAACTGAAATTGAGGCACTCAACTTACTGGGCAGCAACTTTGTGAATTGGGGTGGCTGAGACATGGGGCGGCTCCCTGCCTTCATGGTGGAATGTCGGTCCTTCTTCTCAGGGGGGCTGCACAGCCCCACGCTCTCCTGGGAGGAAGGGTGAGGGACAGCCAATGAGTTCATACCCCAGTGTGAGTTCATTGACTGCAGAAACCTGGCCAGAGAGACCTGGATGCAGGTTTCATTCAGGTCAGATGATGGAGTATATATCGAGCAGCTCTACAGGCATTCACGCACTTCTTTTGGAATGTCATCCCTTCACCCCACCCTGGTCTTGGAGGTTGGACTTGGCCTCGGTGTTTGTTACCTGTCTCAACTTGCATGAATAGTGGCATGGGTTCCCGATCCAGCAGTT
Organism: Ctenosaura bakeri; assembly: GCA_948474755.1. Taxonomy (NCBI): domain Eukaryota; kingdom Metazoa; phylum Chordata; class Lepidosauria; order Squamata; family Iguanidae; genus Ctenosaura; species Ctenosaura bakeri. The sequence continues at coordinate 34,595 of CAOLHI010005071.1, read as the reverse complement.
ACCTATGGTACTACAGTGTTATCCCCTACAGAACTCAGACAGTGCAGAGGTGGGATTGGGTGTGTCGAGCTCAGGAGGTGCACACTTTTCCTCCACTCCCTGGTGGCAGGAGGGTCCTGCTGGTGGGGCCTGATCAGGTGGATCCCACAACTGTCATCTCAGTGGTTCTGGCAGTGGGCCAGAATGTCAGGCTTATCAGTCAACAGATGGGTTGATCAATGCTTGGATCTGGACCCATGCGTATGCTAACCGTGTAGCAAGTGTAGCTGATAAAGTTGTGGCTTATATTCTTCCAACATTTACTGTTTCTATGGTCTTTAGTACTTGATCAAGTCTCGCCTCTGAGCTTGCAAATTGCAGACTGTGGGGATAGGCTGTCTTTTCATAATTTTATTACTGTGTCATTTGCAGTGGGCATTTTCTCTTAGCTTCAGTTGTGGTGCCATTTTCTCTTTTCTTCTTAGAGGAATGGTCATTTTGCAATTAAGTTCTCTGTTGTGCAAACATTCTTTCCCACCATTTTGAACAGCTCTTTAGTTTACTTGTTCTTCTAGTTACTTTGCTTCAATATTCCTGTTTTGCAGTTAAATTTCCCATTCAGTTAATTTCTTGCCCATAATTTGATTGTTTTCTACCTGTGAAGAGTGATTTTGGAGAACTAGTGTTGTGTAGCGGTTTAAGCATTGAATACAACTCTGGGGAGCAAAGTTCAAATCTGAATTTAGCCATGGAAACCAAGAGGGTGATCACATGCTCCCAGCCTCAGAGAAAGGCAATGGCGAACCCCCTTGAACAAATCTGAATAAAATCAATTTAGAGTTGCCATTAGTCTGAAATGAGTGGAAGGCACACAACAACAAAGGGTTTATTATTAAACTTTAAACTAGTTTATAAGTCCCTACTATTGAAAATTAATTTGATTAATTAATTCATTTTCTGATAGTGTGTGTGTGTGTGAGAGAGATAATATTGATTATTACTGGAATTAATTTTAAGCATCGATTTATAGTGATTGATGCAGTGATTTCTTAACCAAATTAATTTCTTAAAGATTGGTTATATCAGTTCTTATGGGTAAATTCTTAAGAGATGAGTTTCTAGTTGTCTTTTGCCACAGCCCTCAAAAAGGCTAAGCAAAAGACTGAAGGAAAACTGCTTATAATGGCTTTGAAAGATCCACCACTGCTCCCAAATTACCAGTAGGACCCAGTAGAGTTTTGATTGCTTGCATTGATGCTTTAGAGAAACAGAAGATAAGGCTAAGTGATGGTTGGAAATCTAGCAAAGTTTCATTCAATTACCTGAAAAGGGGTTACTTATATCTTTGTCTTTAGGATATAAGCGTCGCAGGCAGTAGCATCTGAAGTTATTGATCATGATAGAGAGATTGATATTTATTTATTTATTTATTTATTTATTTATTTATTTAATGTATACATTACTGTGACTATACGTGGTGCTTTATGAGTAAAAGAGCAGCATAGCAGTTCCCTGCCCTCAGGTTTACAAACATGGCACAAACAGAAAAAAAGATAGCAATGTGGGAGGGATTTAAGTCCAGTAGATAACTGCCTTTTCTTCTCCTTCCAAGGGGAGAGCAGTGGCATTTGAGATGGAGGGATGGCCTTTCATCTGCTTCTGGGTGTACGCATGGGGGAGCTGTGCCTGTGTCTTCTCTCCCTCTGTGGCCAGAGAAGGAGCAGTGGGGATGGAGAGAACACCTTTCATCTCTTTTTGGATTTAGGCATGATGGAAGTAAAAGTAGTAATAACAACAGCTTGTTTTACTTTTTCAAACAACTTTACTTTTTCATTTTGTGAGTTTGCTGAAGTCACATACCACATTCATATTCAGTTCCCAACACTTGGGGTCAGCAATCCACAATACTTAGCACACAATATCATACTTCAGTGCCCACATTTAGAACTGATAATCAATGCTCTCATTATTCAGCACCACCACCTGCCCAAGACTACAATAGTCTTGGGCAATTCTTACTTTCAGACAATAGTCTGTATCCATATGTGAGTTGGCTAAATGTGTCTAACAATTCAGTAAAAAATGCATCTAGCAAAATGGCTTGTGTGAAGATATAACTATTCCAGGCTAATCCAATAGTTATGTGACTGCATTCAGTTTTGGGGAAAAAAATCACTTTGTTGCTCTCAGAAATCTACTTGAACATTTGAGCCCAGTCTTCTAATCTTACTTAAAAAACTGTTTGAATTCTCTGTGAACTTTCCATTGTTTGAAGAAAGTTCATTTAAAATTCAAGGTATTTGCAAAGCCAATATTTTTAGCCTTAGATTCAGAATGATATATTCATAGAGAAGCTAACTAGTCATAATTCCAGTTTAAGGGCTTGCCAAGCTTCTATCAAAGCTGTTTCCATTACATTTTTTTGTGGTCGAGCTCATGTACATTGTATAAAGATACATTTAGAATACAAATGGGGATGAATATGTCAAAATAAGCACATACACACACGGACATTATCAGAGATGCAAAATGATAAAAATAACACAGAATGAAGGTTTTATCTGCAGTCTTGTAAAAAGAAATAGTTTCTGTGCAGGACTGGGTAAATAGAAAATGAAGGGAGATGTATTCAGTTTGGAATAAGTTTATTGCAAACAGTGCTGCCCATCTAATCATGGAGAAGAAAATGGGAAAATACCACAAAAAATGTATTTGTGATGTCCACCAAAGTGCGAAAAATATTTATGGAAACTTAAAACACAGATTGATGACAAGAGAATGAGGCCATTTCTGCACTATGCTGTTATAGTGCTATTATTCCACTCTCAACATCCTGTGGAATTCTGGGGTTTGTAGTTTGCTGACACCAAAGAGCTCTCTGGCTGAGAATTCTAAATGCCCCTCCCTAAACTACAAATCCCAGGATTCCATAGCATGTTGAAAGTGGAATAATATCACTGTAAGAGTATAGTGTGGAAATGGCTTGAGTGTTAACCCACACTTGTGTATGTTGTTCCCAGGTGGCTTTCCACTGTTTTTTCTTCTTCTTTGGCTTTCCCATTTCCCTTTATTCATGATGCTTTCTGCTGTTTCCTATTTTTGCTAGTTCCCTCATGCCCATCCTTTTGGGCTCTGCTGTTTATACCCAGCTGCCTAGACTCCTGGCCTTTTGCTTTTGTGCTCTTCCAAACATTATTTGCTTAATATATTTCTCATCTTCTTCCTGTTTAAAAACTTTGTAATTGTGCCTTTAGCTCGTACTTGCGGTGTGCATGTCCTTATGCAAATAGTCCCTTGACTTTTGCAGAATTAAATGTTAAATGCAGTTTCCTGACAAGTCATTCAAATGGCTTGTTTATTGGTGGCATGAGTTGAAATCTTGATAATCTGTAGGAGTTTAGTGCTGTACTATAGACTGATGATATATTTTTAAAAAATCCTGACTATTGAGCAGCTCTGTGACTTTTACCTCTGCAGGTCGTAGGACAGATATACAGAGAAATTACTGTGAAGCAGTAGGTCACAGTGAGGACAATCCAGTTTTTAAAATCATTTGTCTGCACTTTCTGATAGAACTTCTGCAGTTCAGGTTGACAAAGCCACTGTATGTATACCTCCTTCTGATTTGAACACACAGATTATTAGATAGGTAGGAGAAGAAACATGTTTAAAAATGAAGGAGAAAATAATTTAAAGAGTTTTATAAGCAAATGAGACAGGTCCCTGTCTCCAAGGATCTTACTTAGTATGCTTTTCATTAAAATGATGTTAAATGTTTTCATTAAAACTATGTTCAATGAAACTTGCAAAGAGGAAAAATGCAAAAAATTAAAAGAAGGCCAAGCATGATCCAGCTAGAGGTAAAACACTTTTAAATCCCCCTGATTTCAGTGAGAGAGATTTAATCATGTGCTTAATTCTCCTTATGACATCAGTGAAATTTAAAAGATGGTTTATTTGGGCTGGATTATGCCCTTTAATAAGAACTTGGTCATTATGAAGAATTTGCCAAACCTCCTATTCATGAAGCTGTCAAAAGAAAACTTCTTCTGACATAAAGATAATTATGAGGATCACAGACACTACCTATTAGAAAATGTATAATCTTTCTTTTCTAGAGAATCTGAAGTTAACCACCTAATTAGCTATTTTTAGGGCACATCAGTGCCTGTATAGACAAGATTCAGTGAGATACATTGTAAATGGAATGATTTATTTGACTTTTTGTTGCATATAAGAACTATTGTTGGCTTATTCTTGATGTGGAATAGGTCATTGTTCTTGGAATCACCTGTTTTTGAGGCTTAAACTATTTTGTGCAGTTTGATTAGATTGTCTTTATATCTGTAGTCTATAGTCACATAGTGGGTCAAAACTATTTTTGTGATAGTGCCTTTTCTGTAACGTAGGACAGCTGTGTACATATTCAGAAATGAATAATGGGAAAAAATCATTAAATTAAACTTCTTTTCCATCAGTATATGCACATTTATTTTTAAAGTTTCTAGTAACGTCACATGTCTTAAAGTACCAAGGGAACTCTTTTCTCTCATACAGAGACCAGAGGTAGTGAACTCAGTCTTATAACAGAATTACAGTCTTGATGGCAACATCTACTCTCAGAACACTGACCAAGCATACATACAAGGCTTTTTGAGTCTTGAGGTTCTGTGTGGAAGTTGTGAAATATTTTCATTAATCTTGCCTCTCAGAGAAAGCATGTGCCAAACTCTCACAATTTTTACATGCCTTAATGGCACATACCAATTATTAGGGCTTGAATACTTCTTGCTATGAAGTTAAGTGAGTGGCCATGATAATGCTGGGAATGCAGGTATCCCTTTCAGGACACATGTAAGCCTGTTTTGCATATCCAAACAAAGTATTGAGAAAACTTTGTAAACCATTTTATACCACTAGAGAGGGATATGATAAAGAATGGTACTGAGGTACATATATTTCTGGTTGTGGCACCCAGCATAGAGTTAATAGTGCATTCCAAGTATGATTATGGTTGCTTCTCATTGTACTTAAAAGGAAAAGGAATTCTTGCTTACATATACATTCATAGATTAGGAGGAATGATGCAGCCATCTACCTTCTTACTGGAGTTGGGTAACTTGATTCTGAGATCTGAGAGGTCAGAAAGTTCTGACTTCAGGAGAATCCTTTTGTATCATCCTTCGTTTCTCCACTTCCTATTCTTTGTCCCTGATATGTATCTGTTTAAATATACATTTAGGTGTGGTAGACAGCCTGGGAAGCTGGGCAATACTTTCTCTTGTCATGTTAAACTTGAACCTGCCTATAACCAAGAGAGGAGATGTCTCAGATTTATGTATTAGTTATATATTATTCATTTTTTTGTTTTGAAACCAATTGCATCCTTCCTTTAACCAAAAAACAAAACAAAATAAGACAAAAACCCTCCTAGAATGGCTTCTATATATCAGTGGTAGCAGATCCCTATCTGCAGGCTTCTAGGTTACAGGACATGACACAAAATGGAGAAAGGTTGAAACTCAGACACCAGTTCTTAAAAGTACTTCCCTTGCTCATCCATTGCCATGTCTGAGAATGGAAATTCATAGGTAAACAGCATTTCCCTTTTAGCTACAGCTGAAGACTAAAATTTCCTGTGTACTCAGATTCAGTGTAAAAAAATGTGACTGGATTGATTTAAGGGCATCACTATTAAAGATAATCACTATAGAGGAAGAAAACAAAGGTTTCTATAAGCTGCACATTAGATTTCATCATTGAACTGAATTATGTGACAAGAAATAGGAAAGGCAGAAGAAGTGTATGAAACTAATAAGTATAAATGTTTTGCTTATTTTTAAATTTCATCATGTCACACAGTTATGTCACATTAGGTGTGGTTGACAGTATTTCAGCACTGCTTTCCATGGATTCATGCCTTTTAGTATAAAGATTACTTTATCTTATCTTTGCACTAAATGGCATTTATATGTCAGCCATGAAATCTATTTGCAGATTGGGCCAGGCAATAAAAATCTGTAGCACTGAAACTAACGTGTTTCTCTATGCCCCCCATGGCAAAACATCATTTAAAGGACATTTGCCTTGAGCGTTCAGATTTAGCTTGTGTTCACAGGTTTAGAACACTATGAAGACTTTGTTTATTATTAGCAATATAATCTGTCATATATCACTTTGGGAGTCCTAATGTTAAGAAAAGTGATAAGTAAATTTAATAAATAAGAACTATCCAAAAATCCCCCATAAACACATTCAAGGAATTGCATGTGCACATTGAGATTTCACTATCTTCCTTTTAAGTTACAGCTCTTGTGCTGTGTCAGAGTCTGCTTCTGGAATTCATCTGAATTTCAAGACCTGCTTATCTGGAGGCTGTGCTAAGGAAGTGTGGGTTTAAAAGTCTTGTTCTGTGCATGGAGCTTGCTATCTGGCAATATGAGTCAGGGCCTCAGGGAGTAAGCCTGACTATGAGAAGGAGGGTAAAGTGGAAATTAAAGCATTTCTCAAACATGGCTGTTAACCAGAGCTGCTGCAAGGAAGGCTGGGGGAAGGCTGAAGCTGGAATGTTTGGAACTTTAACAGTACAGTGGTATTCATGTTTATTTGCAAGTCCTATCCAATTCAGTGGGGCTTACTCCTGTGTAAGAGGACATAGAATTTCAGCTTCAGTTATTTTGGTGTGAATGGTTGTATTGCTATATGCTTGGCAACCCTACAGTGAATCTGTCTCATGGTTTTCTTCGCAAGATTTGTTCAGAGCCTTTTTCCCTTTTTCATTCTTGGAGGCTGAGACAATATGACCCACTGGGTTTCCAGGTCCAAGGGGGGTTTTAATCCCTGCTCTCCAGGGATCCAACGTACAAACCATTACACCATGCTGGTCTCATTGTGATTGATAGGTTAGACTAAATATAAATAATCTGGCCCAAAAGAGTTTTTCTTAAGTCACGTGTAAACTTCCAATGGCTCACTGTGGCCAGGAAAGGAAATTGAGACATTCTCTTACTGTGTATACCCCAACACATTTTTGAACACCCTTCCATTAAAAATCTATTGTTCTTTTTGACTGATCATAAATTAACTCCTAGAGCCTAGATATTGAGGGCAGACCTGAGTGTTGCCCATGGAATACAGAACTGTTGGAAGAATGCTGGAGGTTTATTAATAACTAGTGAAAGAAGTATTCATATTGTAACGATATATGTCAGGTGACATGGAAAGATATAGGTGGGACGTCTGATACAAGTCACATGGGCTAATGAGGTTTTACTTTCTTGTAATAATGGTTTGTTACATACTATACTTTCACGGTCATGAACAGATCACTGTCCAGCTGAATTTTGGCTTATTGAGGCTCTACGCAGCTGAGTTAGAGAGGCTCCAGTGGGTATCTGACCCTGTATGGGCATCATATTTGTCATTTTTATGAAATGAGATAACTGGGCCTCCTTGTGGTCTCTGGAGACAAGATCCCTTCTCCTCCATTTTTAATGGAAATTTATAACCCCCCCCCTTCTGCCGCCACCATACCACCACCACATATGGAGGTATATGGAGTTTTAGCACCTGAGCTGAGACCCAACTTGGAAAGTTCTAGAGCTGAGCAGCCTAGCAGGTATCCCTCTTCTCTCACATACCACCTGTGCCCCAGCCCACCATGATGGTGCTCCTCAGTTTCTCTTTGTCAGCCAACAGAACAACAACATTAAATTGTTCTCTTGCCTTCTTTCTTACTCTCCCTTCCGTAATTATGGGATTATGGAATTTCATTAACTAGGTGTTTTTTAAGTTTCCTGTTACCTTTTAATTTCTACTGTCCTAGTGAATTTTATGGCAAAAATTTAGTATTCTGAATTGTGAACAGATTTTTTTTCTTTTCCACACAGGTTATTGTGAAGCAAATCAGTTTCCAACGCAATAAAATAAGTGCTTATTCTCAGCTTTGCTAGTTATACCAACTGTGTCCCTTCCTAGGGCTGTATGATGGTAGTTCATGCACTGGTGACCTCAAGGCTGGACTTCTGCAATGCACTGTCCATTGAGCTATCTCTGTATCAGGTACAGGAAATTGCAATTAGATCAAGGCGTGGCAGCCAGATTGGTTACTGGTACATCTAACAATGATCATATTACCCCATTATTAAAATCACTCTACTGGCTGCCAATTAAGTTTCCAGGCAAGGACAAAGTATTGATTGTTACTTTTAAAACCCAGCAAAGTTTGTGTACAGGTTACCTATGCAATCAGATTAGTATAATCGGCCCCCATACATTCAGATTTTCTGTGGCACATTCACTTCTCAGCCAAAACTAGGTTGACAACTGTTGCCCAGAGACATTTTCTTCTACCATCCACAGATTGTGGAATGACCTGCTGGAGGAGATTCATCTGCTGGATATGCTGCTTAAGTTCAAAACAGCTATAAGGACCAGTCTTTTTCAGCAGGCCTATTAGTGTGATTTTAAAATTATTGGATGTAAAGTATTAATTGATTGCTTTTTAAATTATGCATTGGCTTTATATGCTTTTTAAATTGGTGTTATGAAGGTTTTTTAACTTGGTGTTCTGTATTCACTCTGTGTTGTATGCTAATCTGTTGTTGTTCCCTGCCATAAGGAGAGCCAGGTAAGTAGTAGCAGTAGTAGTAACAACAGCAGCAACAACAACAGGATAATAGGCAATAAACTAAGTTGTATTCAAAGTTTGTTTATCTGGCCTGAATCCTGTTGGTGAATTACACTAGCTCTTGCACTTTTTCCAGTGTCACACAGCTGTGGCAAGGGAAGGCAGTAACATTCTATAGACTCCAAGCAGCCTGTTTTTCCAATACCATCCTATTTTGTCATGGCAGATGTACCTAAAGCCTTCTTTCTCCTGGTACTTCCACCTACATCAGGATAATTACATTGGCATTGTGCAGCAACAAGATTTTAACTTACATGCTTATCTGCTTTTTTGGAGTGCAGGGTGGAAACGGGTCTATAGTTTTCATCAGGTTCTAAAAAAGGTCCATAACCCCTCCCACCAGTAAAGAACTACTTCTATAAGAATTCCTCAAGACATACGTGTTTGTTTGTATACACAGGTAAACTGAGAGTATGTATATGTGTGTGTGTATGAGAGAAAAAACCTTAGGAAGATACACAAAGTTGGTTATTCCGAGGTTAGCTTCTATTCTGCTTTAAACTGATATAGGATTGACTAATAACAAAGAAGCATCTTTGCTAGAGGATGTCCACCTCATAGGATGGATCTGATCTGTGAGACATTCCCATATGGTCTTTTACACTCTTCTCCCTCCATGAAGCCTTCAAGAAAAAGCAAGGAGAGAAGAAAACTGTCTCTGTTAGGAATCACCATTTTAAGGGACGTGACACATCTTGAAATGGCAGTTTATGGTAGTTCATTAAGTTGTTTTTCTGAATGCTGTATTGGCTGAACATGGAGGAGATTAAAAGCAATGTAAGTTTAAACATCCTCTCCCTTCACTCAGTTGAGTTTCTCAGTCCTTTTTCCCTCAGCCTCCCATGTTTCTTTCCTTCTGAGGCCCTTTCCACAGTAGCCTCCCATCCCAGCATGGGGACAGGAGAGGAGTGGGACCATGATGACACTTCTGCATGACATCATTGTAGTCTTGCTCCTCTCCTGTCCCCAGGCAGCACAATCACAGATTAAATCATTGATGGGTTTTTGCCATCAATGATCTGCAATCGTGCCACCTTCCTGCACTTACCAGTCCTGCAGAAGGCCCAGAAGTGCAATGGTGGCGCTTTCTGCCTCAGATTAGCCTGGGAAAGTACCCGGCTGTACTGCAGAAGGAAGAGGCATGTCTATCATGCTCCCTTCCACGAGGAGCCAGTCTGGTGCAGAGGGGAGCACTCCCTTGTGCTCCCTTCCTGGGAGAGCTGCTGCTGGTATCGCTACTGGAGGACCATGCAAGAAGGTAGGGAGCCAGAATGGCCTGAAGTCTATCCAAAGACTTTCAGAACATGTGGGCAGACTGGGAAGCTGTTGGTAGAACTTCTGAATCCAGCATAGGAGCCTGAATCCTGTTGATAGTCCTACCTAGAGCAGGCTTTTTTTAAAATATTTTTTTGATGACAAGATATATATACAAATCAACATAAGATACTAGAACAAATCATATAACACATAAGTTACAACAATATAAAGGGAAAGAAATATAGGGAAGGTGGGGAGAATAGGAGGGATAAATAGGAAAGGGACACAACAACAAAGACAATTGAACAAAATGATTTACGCAAATAATTACAAACACTTGGAAGCTTCTATCTGGAATGCGGATACTATCTTAGTAAAATCTCACAATCAGAGAAAATAGTTACCTCTCCGCCTTAGGAAAAGGAAGAGTCTTATTTAGCTGCAATAAAATACCCATACAAAAACATGAACAGCCTTAGGGAATCAATACCCATCATTCAATGACTACCTTCTATTAAAATACAGCTTATTGGTTTTAAAACTGTTACCATTAGTAATTCATCATCTTTATGCTATATGATCAAATGGTAACCATGTAAAACATACTTCCTTTAACATTCCAAATTTAAAACAAGCAGTGACTTATCTGCTACTATTTTTACCCTCTACTGCCCTAATCATCAGTGAGTATAAATACAATAAATAACTATAATAATAATACTCTGATCTGTTCCATCACAAAAGAAAAAAAACAGTTGAAAGATTGGATTTTAATTACGGTTCTACATGAATGGTTAATTGGGAAAGCAGATCAACAATGAAAAGCAAGGGCAAAAATCTTTTTACTTTGTAGAAATGTTGCTAGTGGCTCCCATGCCCTATAAAATTTATTGTCTAACATATTTCCCAGTCTGTAGGTCATCTTGTCCAATTCTGCGATCTCCATAACCTTTTCTAACCACTCTTCAGATGTGGGGATAGAAGTCGATTTCCAATGCCTAGCAAAAACTATTCTAGCTGCTGCCGTAAGGTGCCACATTAATCTTCTAATCTGGAAGTTGGACCCAGTAAAAAAAAGTTCTGGTATTAGTTCAATCTTCATTTTTAGAATCTTTTGTATATTAGAACGGATAGTAAACCAGAATTTCTTTGCTCTGTCAAACCCCCACCACATGTGAAAAAAGGTGCCACCTTGATTCACACATTTCCAGCAGTGATTTTTCATCTTGTTATTCATCTTTGCAAGTTTGTTTGGCGCCAGGCACCACCAATGCACCATCTTTAGAGTGTTTTTTTGCAATGCATAAGATCTAGAATTTGTCATGTTGTCTTTCCAGATTGCTTGCCGGCTAGAGTAGGCTTATTAAACCAGCTTTGACCGAGCATTGATTTGTCATTAAAAAATTGATTCAGCTGATCTACTCTAGTGGGATCTCATTATAGGAGTCAGGCCATTTTTTTTTTTTTAGTAGGGAGGAGGACTGACACAAAAAGGAAGTCCTTTGTATTTTTAACAGTGTCCCTAGGAGGACCTTAATGAGAAGATAGCCTATGTGTCTGTGTGTCTGTGATGTGTTGGAATATTATCAAATCTACTCTTGCTTTTTTGATGTGATTCTTGTTTACTGTCTCATCCTCTTGGCTGGGAATGTTCATACATTTACTTTGATGAAAATTCTTTTCTACAAAGAAGAGTCTCCATGCCAATTGGTTGTTGTTCAGTTGTTTTCTAGCTACAGAATTGGCTGTAGGAGAAGCAGGAATAGAAGAGGAAAAGATAGACAGGAAGAGTGTATGTGGATGGGTTGAATGAGGCTGTGGAATGAAGCACTCTGTCATCTTATAAGAGACAACAACAACAGTATTTATTTGTTAGATACCTCACTTTATGGACTGAGTCAGGGAAAACAACAGCAGATTAAAATACAATTGTAACATCAGTTAAAAACATGTAACATCAGTTAATAACACAATAAACAATTGTGCAATTATGCAAACAATAAGTAATAGTGGAAAATAGCTATATTTGCTGTTCTCTAAGGATAGGGAAAGAGTAGGTATACAATGTTTATCCTGATGTCATTGAACCAAAAGTCCATTGTCCCTCACTATTTGGGTATGCTAGCTGGGGCTGATGGTAGTTGTAGACTGGCAATATCTGGAGGTTCCCCACTCTTTGCTGCACTTGATCATGATCACTGTCAACAGCTTGATAGGCTGCTTTGCAGTGCTCAAGTCAACTGACTTGAATTCAAGTCAGACTTAAGTCCCTTCAGTGACTTGACTCGGACTTGACTTGGCAATAAATGATGCAGTAAGTTGACTCAACTTGAGACTTGTATATTTTTAGTGACTACTTGCTGCCCTTGGTTCAGTAACATAACACATTCATCCAGAAATCTTACGACTTTGAACAATGCTTCCATCTCTTTTTGCTTATTGGTCACATGACAATCTGTCTCAAACCCAAAGTGTGGGTACATTTCTCAGAGGGGAACAGCAAACTGGTTAGACAATGGGCTTGAGGTGGGCTTGAAGTCTGCTCAGTAGCCTGTCCCTGCTGCATATCAGAGGGGCCTTCTAAAACTTTTCCTAAGAGCAGAAGATAAGATTCACCCTCTGGGTGCAGGATGCATTATTAGAGTGGAACAGCAAATGTGTTAGACAACATGCTTGAGGAGGAAGGATCCTCCTCTAAAGCATCCTCCTCTAAAGCTTTTGAGGCTTCAGTAATGGGGAGTAAGAAGGATCCCATTCCTCACTTCCCAAGCTGCAGACTCTTTTATGCCCATTGCCCACAAAAGCCTCCAGCTTTGGGAAGAGGGAGTAAGAAGAATCCTATTCCCCGCTTCTGAAGCTACAGGTAGCAAAATTGCAAATGTGGAAGGCCAACTCTGCTTAAATTGTTAAAACTGAATTTATTCGACTCTGTCCAGAAATTCTGGATTATAAATTGGGGATAAAGTTGGCTCCCAGATTTGAGACTTGACTTGAAAGTATCTTCATGGACTTGAGACTTGACTTGAGACTTGGAGTAAAAGACTTAAATACATCACTGCTGCTTTGCCTGATTTCCTGTGCTGGCTAAAGCCTTCTCAGCAGATGTTTAGTATTGTTGCTTTTCTATGATTCATGCTGTTAATTGATTCAATGCTCTGCTTATTCCAGTAAACATTTCTTAAGATTGCTAAAGCAGGTATCCAGTGTGAATCAAGGCAGCCTTTTAAAATGTGGTTTCTGGCATGGTCAAGTTCATTTGGGGGCCTATTAGTGAATAATTTCATATATTTGAACAGGCACCGACAAACATCTTTGAATGGGTGGTGTAATGTATTGGAAATAATGCATTTAAAAACAAACAAACAAAGCAAGTTAGTGTGTGTTTATTTCTCCCACTTATAATTCTGTTCCATATCTGACAAGAGTTGTAGCTCTTCATTTTTCTTTCACTCCATAACTGCTTTTGCTTGGAAAAGTTGTAAGCTAATTGTTTCCCACTGCATTTAAATTTATATGAGTTAAGTTTAAGAAAAAAAGACTCCTGCTGTCACAGGTGTTTCAGTCTTCCAAGAGTACTGCTGGTTGGTTGGCAGAACATTGATAAGGAAATTCCAAAAGGATATGCAACAGACTTTAGTGTTATGTATGCCAAGAATGCTGTGCTCCAAAGGCAATGCTTTTGTGATCTCCTGAATTCATATAGTTAGCTTGCTGTACTGGATCAGCAAGACTCCTTTGTTCCAGATATGTAGCAGTAGAGCACAGTCATGTTTGGAGCATCTGCTTGATCCTTGTGTGTTTCATGCCAATCCAGCACAACCACAAGGGAGTTAAGAACTAAAGAAACAAGTTATTTAGTAACTGAATTATTGTGATATGCTGTGATCTCAGGGGTTCTACGGTCTCAGGTTCCACAGTTACATGACTTCTATAATAAGGATAGTAAAACAGTTATATGCAGTTGATACAGTGAATAGTCACTGTGTTCTGACACATAGGCTTTTCTTGACAGCACTTTTATCTGTAGCTGACAGCCCTTTAGTTAAGTAGACAGAGATTGTAATGATTGAACACCTTTTTGTTGGCTGTAAATGGAAGAGATTTCTGTGGAATTTATTTAGACACAAGTATCTTTTAGCAGCTTACACAAATATATGTGTTCAGGACTATACTTCGTTAACATGAAAGCAAAACAGGACCAAACCGCCATAATGTATTGTTTGTAACTTTTCCTGGATGTTAGTTTTTGTTTTTTGTTTTTACCTAGAGATCATATAACATTTTCTGCAATGGTGGAACATAGAGGGCAAGATCATCTGCTGGGTGAGATCGTCCAGAGTTTAAGAGTGTGGTGCCATCAATATGTGCTATACCTTTCCAACCAAATCCAAGGAAGTTGGCTGCATTCCAAGCCAGAGCTTGTCATTATGTCATAATGGACTGCATGAGGGTGAACAAATTGAAATTTAATCCAGATAAGACAGAGGTGCTTGAGGTCAGGAAATAGGGATTCAGCCTGTATTACGTGGGGTTACATTCCCCCTGAAGACATAGGTCCACAGTTTGGGTGCTGTTTTGGGTATGATCACTCTAATATCAATAGCCTTTTCAAATTAAAACTTTTTTTCTTCCAGAAATGAAAGCTTTTCTTGTTATTCAAAATTTTATTAATTTTAATAATACATTTCAGAAAAAAACCCTGTAATATTAGCTGTCATTTTATGTAAAACAGAATATAATAGGGAGATTGATTTGGGTAGGCAGTGATACAATCTGATTTATCTGAAGAATACCTCAAATATAAAAGCCAGCATGGTATAGTATTTTGAGTTTTGGACTAGGGCTCTGGAAGACCAGTGTTTCAATTTCCATTCATACATGGAAACCTCCTGAATGACCTTAGGCAACTTACACTCTCCTAGCCTCAGAGGAAGGTGATGGCAAAGCTGATCTGTCAAGAAAACCCCTGATAGGTTTGTCTTAGGGCCTTCAAAAGTCAGAATGATTCTATTATAGCTGCATGTTACCTGCCTGTTTACCTTGCCTGTTCTAACAGGCAAGGTAAACAAGAGTTATCTCTGGAATCCCTTAGTGAGCTTTCACGAACAGCAAAACAGGGAAGAAAAGAGGAAATCGTGCCTCAGTAGCTACTTCCAGCATGTTAAGGAAACATAGACCTCTAACTCTGGCCACCAAAATGGAAATCATAATAAAAGTGAAAGCAGGTGAAAGAAAAAACCAAGAAGATTTCAGACAGTCTCTAGAAAATTCAGTCTTTTTATTTACTTGTAGAAGGCTGACCTGATTTGCTTGTTTTATTAACCTACATACTTTTAGTTTTGAATAAAAACTTTAGTGAAACATGCTCTTCTTTTTTGTGGTATAGCAACTCATCCCTATTCTTCCCATGTTATTTTTGCTTCTGGTACCAAATTTTCTATTAAGGAAATAATACTCAGGAGCACATCTACTTTTTAAACAGAGGACTAGCTGCACTCTGATTTCTGTTTGTCCTCCTTGTTTTCCATTTAACGTCTTGCTCTTAATCTTGAGAAGGCAAAGCAAGATCTCTCCCAAATGCTGACAAGACTTTTGTAATTAAAGTTCTTTGTGTTACACCAAAACAAGATAGCAGAAATGAATCAGTGCAAAAAACAAAACAAAACAGAACAAAAATTGTGTGCACACACGAAACACCAACTCTGTCTTTTGATTCTTCACATCAATGTATTTTTGACATGTGGATAGAAAAATAAAAGGCCCAGACTGCAGGACACTGCTTTACATGGTGTTGTGTGTTCTGAAAACTTCCAAATGTATCTCAGAGGCACACAGCCAAAGGCCTGCAAGCTGAGTTAAAAGTAGAGATGCTGTTCAGTATATTTTATATCAGTGCCTGGTTCTGAGTATACTGGGCAAGGTTCAGTACAGGAACTAACTATAGTTTAGACAAAAAATAAGTATCAGCAGAATTAAATATATTACAAAAGGGGACTTATTTTAAATTTCTATCTCACTTCTGTCACTAGAACCCTTGACAGGTTTTAAAGTCCAGTTGTTCCACCGTGGATAATGTTTGCCTCTGGCAGCGCAGATAAAGGAAGGAGTTTCAGGATGGTTTAGACAAGTTGTTGAATCTGTCATATCCAAAGCTTCCTTATGTTCTGAGTATACTTGTCCAATGAAGAAGAAAAAAAACCCTGTCTTTTCTTGGGTTCTCTCTCATTGGTGGTGGGGACAGGACAGACATTTTCAATAAACTAGTGGTAGAAATTGAAAGATCCTTTCCCACATTTTGCTGGAAGTTGACACAAGTCCAGGAAAGAAATGGTTCTTCTGTCACAAATCCTTCTGATGGTGAGTATTCTTCCCAATATCTGCTAAAATCCTAGATTATGGGGAGTTTAAAATTGTCCACGACCCAGAGATAGAGATCTTGGAATAGATATAGGAACTCCTTGAGCCAGTGAACACACTTGGAATTTTTGAGAAAGTCTGTCTTCACTGAATGACTGCTGATGGAGATATGCCCCCTGGCTTCAGTAGCAAACAGATGGGAAGTGGCAAACAGTGGCAAACAGATGGGGAGAGGGACATTATTCCAGAAACAAAAAGTATAAGACAGAGATCTGAGTCTGAGTCCCCAGCCACAACAACATTCTTTTGAAACAGGCATTCTTTGTTTTAGAAGAGGGCCATTTCAGAGACTCACAAAACTTTTCTGACAGTCAAATCGTCTTTCCAGGTCTTTCTTTATACCTGAAAACTCTCTCCCGTCTTTCTGTGGGAGCCAGTTCAACCTCAAACACCCAAGTCTCCTCAAACCAGCATAGCAACTGTAACTTTTCTAATCTCTGTTCTTTGCAAGGATTATGATGTGTATATGCATACATATCCTTTCTTTCTGAACATCAGCAGTGAAGGATCATCACCTCTTTTTCCATATGGGGAAGGAATAAATATGAAAGAGATTGAAGAGGAGGAAGAAGAGGGAGCCCAAGAAGAGAGAGGGTTAGAAAAGAAGAGGCATGACACAGCAAAAAGGCAAAGAGGAGGAGAAGAAAGGAAAAGATAAGAAAAAGTTGACACTGGTGAAATTAGATGAAGAAAAGAAAGATATAGGAGGCACATAAAATAAAGTGCCTTAATTTTTGAAGGGAAAATAAAAAATGATTCTGTAATGTTAATGTGTCCCATTATATTGCTACTGCTCCTCAGAAGCACCCATTCAAAGCCACCACCATTCCTTGATGGAAGTTAAGGACAAGTAGCTCTCTGGGTCTTTATAGTTCCAGCTTAAGCCCCCTTCTGCCTGCCTCCTGTTCTTCTGCTAAGCTAAAGCCTACTTGCCTATTTGCCCCTTTGCTGTCTTAGCTGAACCAGATCTTAAGAACTACAGCATTTTCTGCTTGTTCTCTGTTCAGCCTGTTGTTATTTAACCTTTTGTGATAAAGTTTCTTGAAACAATGGAGATTGATATTCCTGTAGCAAGGTTTGCAGTGATGGCAATAAACTTCTAGTAGGTGTAGAATTTGACTTAGAGCTGCAGTTGAAATAGAGAAATAACACATAGCCTCAAAAGTACATTTCATTTCATACTTCCACAGATTTTTTTTAAAATTGAAAATGTTGTGCATGTACAACTAGGCTTTAAAACATTTCCCCCCATTCTTTTTAGTCAGTATGAATCAAATCCTGGCTGGATTGTGTAGGAAAAAAAATGCTTTTCTTTGTGCATGAGAAACAAGGAACAGATTTGTTATGATGTTCTTTTTGAAGGGAGAGAAGAACTGAGAGTTTTCAGTCCTTTCATTAATTTTCTCCTTATGTCACACCTCCAGGCCTTGAGTATTTATCTTTGGGCTACTGAAGACCTGTACTTTATGTCTTACTGTAGGGGAAAGTATTAATGAAATGTTTTCTTACACCATCTCTTAAGTAAGGGAGAAGGGAAAGCTACGTTTAGCACAGAAAGCAGATTTATTTGGCCTACCATCCTGTGAATTCCATGAATTAGCAGTGGATCTGTTTTGACAATGCAATAAGCCAGGGCTCTTTATGAAGCCTGGTTTATTAACTGTAAGCAAGTTGTTGGTGACTGCTTTGAAATTGTTCCCACTTGGTCTGGAAGTTGCTAAGCAAACTAGAAAACTTTCCGTTGTCTAGCATTAGGCAGCTTCTCTTATTTGGTTTGTTCCCTTCTAAGTCAAGAGAAAGAATCCAGGATTTCTTTTTTAGGTCTGTTTTTTTGGTTTGTTGAATGGGAAACAGAGAAAAGGAAATGTATGCATTTAGATGATGTGTTAAAGCATGGAATACAACTCTGTAGTTTGTTGAGCTGCTTCCTTGGCAAGTTGCTTATTTATGTGCTTCTCTGTGTTGTTGTGTCATCAGAAGACACTCTGTATGTTGCAGGAGAAGTACCAGTACTTTGTCTCCGTTGATTTCTTATTCTAGCAGTGTGAGACTTATTCTAGCACTTATTCAGTGTGAGACTGGACAATTTCTTCTTTCTGTCCAATCTTTTCTATTCTATTCATATTTTTGTGAACCAGCTTCTTCCTTTGTACTGTATTTTTCTGAATGAAAATTTGCAAAGTTCATCAGCTTTTCCTTGTAAAGACGGTTTTTCAACTTTTATTCATTCTAGGTGACTATTTCCATAGGTTTTCCAGCTCTTTGACATACTTTTTTTGAGATGGATCATCCAGAATTTTTTGCTTTTTTCCCCAAAAAATGGTGTAATCCTAATGATAGAATTAGGTAATAGCATTAAAATCCAATGTTTTGAAAGAGATATTCTCCTAAGTAATTACAAGTCAGGTCTGTTTATAATCTAAAGTGAAATGTTAACGAATTCATCATATTGCATTGATCATAATCAATTGACTGCTATTAGGGTCTTTTATTAAGTTCATTACTTAATTAATATGAAACCATGACATATATGCTATGGAATGTTTTACCTGGAATTAAACAATAAGTATATCCCTTTGGCTGCACCTAAACCATTTTGTGTAATTATGCTAATATTGAGATTGTGATTAATATTGTCATGATTTGTGCTGCACTGCAGCTTAGCTCAGCACTCCAGTTGTATGCTGCTGACATGCAGTAGATATTCTCTGCTCATTCTCTTGTTTTCAATTTCTTGTATCACTGCCGTCTTGGGCTCTTAATGAATGTGATTGGTGCTGGGTTGTCCTGTTTCATAGCACCTTTGTTTTTTGAAGTTCAGTCAACCTCATTAATCTTGGTATTACTTCTTAGACTGCATCAGAGCATTGGCACTGGATAGGTCTGACCTTAAAGACGTAGAGCATCAGTGAGAATCCCATGCCCTCCAAATGTTGTTGGACTTTACCTCCCAGCAGTCCTGGCCAGCATATCCAGTACTAAGGAATGCTGGGAGCTGCATATTGGTGACATTTGGAAGGCTGCATGATTTCCATCCCTGAATAATAGTAGAGGAGACTATCCAGTATGCTTCTGAATGTTTTCGGTTGGTAGTCCTATAGCTTCTCGCTCTGAATTAAAAAGTTGTAGCCATATTGCTGTTTTTTTCTCTCTCTCTCTGAGTTGCTTACATTAATTTTTACTTCTTTTCATAAGGATTTAAGCTATTGTTGCACAAATCTTGGAATGATGAGTCATTTCATAGCTAGCTCCATAGGTATATATAGCAAGGATTGCAATTTTGTACAAATAAATAAAAATATTTTGTTTTGACTGTTGTCTGGCAGTTTACTTATAGTGTTAGTCACTAGTGCTTTGTATCTCGGAATCATTTGCCATATCGCTGGGCTGCTGATATTATGCTGGACATTCCAGGAAGCATGAAATGATAGAAGGAGCAAGGAGGGATTTATATGAAATAAAGAACTCTTTTTTTATCTTCCTTGAAAACAGTATTCTTCTGATGGGTTTTGCAGCAGCTGTTGAAATCCTGAAGAAGAAAGAAAAGAGTACTGTGAGACAAAATGGTATTGATATAGCCTGAAAAGCATACAAGTAATGTATGTGGATTTTCATTCCAGATAGGTAAAAGAGGTGTGACACCTTTTAGTAAAGGAACAAAATAATTCCTTGCCTTTCAATGCCTGAAACATGATGACAGCTGCCAGACAGTCTTTTTTCACTGGTTTTCAGAATATAATCTTGGTGTTTAGATAGCCTTTTTAAAAAGGAAAAGAAAAGTGTCTTTTGGGCAGGGCAGTAGGAAACTTTACAGTATGTATAAGATGTAACTTCATCTGTATGAGTTGAATTGGATGACAGAAAAAAGTTTTCATACAGCTTTGTACTTTACTCTTCCTTTTACTGGTTCTCCATTTACCTGTCCAGGCTGTTCAAACATCTGCAGTGGGTATCTTCCCAATCCCTTCACTTTTCTATCCACAAAATGTGGCAGTATAGAAACAACTGTCAAGAGAAATAGAAATGTATTGTTTGATGTACCTTTGTTTCTTCGACTTTAAACTGAAAATACTCTTTCCTGTCAAAACCATGTACCAGTAGCCATCTTGCACTTTTCTTTGTGGATGCCCTAGAAAGCTAAGTGGAAGACTTAGACTTGAGAAGAACAGCTGAAAAATTGGCAAATACATGTGGTATCTTGGTTGCCAGAGGACCTGTTTAAAGAGAACATTGTATACCAGTCTGTTAGAAAGAAACATACTGCTGTTTACTTCCTCATTACCCTAGCAGACTTCCTTGGCTCTTTGCTCTGATCCTCTGCAAAGGACAAAAAGAAAGTCAGGGGACTCTGGTGGCCCTATACTATGGGATATCATTTGGTGGCAGCAGGAAGGGTAGGTGCTGGACAGGTCCGCTTGTATGTTTGCTTTGGCCAAGCACCTTTCACTTTTTCATTCTGCCTCTCATTTCATGGCCCTTTACCTCCTCTTCAGTCTGGAATTTATATCATTCTGGAGGAGTGACAGTGAATTTATCTCCTGTGTTAATCATAGTAGCACCTAGGCGCTTAGCATCCTAGAAGGTGGTACCATTCTCCTCCAGTTCCTTTAATTGATTCTGTGTCCTCGTCTCTTCCTCTTCCAGCCTGCCCCATTGTTCCCCTGGCTTCCCATTGTTGCTTTAATTTTCCTGGCTCTTCCTGCAGTGCGTAAGCAGGATGGGAGAAGACAGAGGATTTTAACAAACTCCTTTACCAGTGAGTAAATTTCCCTTTCATGTCTGCTGTGTCTTCTGTAGCATCCTTCATCACTTTCTGCAATAGATGCCATTGTAGAAAAAGGAAATAGACTGTAGTATAATTTAACTAGTGGGTGGTTGATTTGAGGACCCTGGTATCATGGGTACCTAGGAAAATGTACTCCTAAAGAATATTTAGACATTATTTTATTTAATCAATTTGGTAAGGAAGAGGCTGACATATGTATAGGTCACAATGTCTGTTTTCCCCTTCAGTTGTATTTCAGCAGTTTTGAGCCAACTGCAGATGACTGGATGAACAGAAGCATGTATGAGAATGTTCCCTGTTCTTTTGGTTAAAAATGCCTTTGGAGAAGAGATTTACAATCTATAGATGAGATGTGGGCAGACTGTATGGATGTAATGTAGCATGACATGTCAGAAAACACATTTTAAAAATCAAAATAAGAAAAGTTCAATATAGACAGTTACAGTTACTTCTTCAACAAAACTGATATTAAGAGCAGATATATCCCTAATTTAATGACCATGGCAGGTACAGTAATGAGATACAGGTAGTTGGAATCTAAATACATTTGATTTTAAAATTTAAAAAACTAAAGCTTTATTTTAAATGACTGTATTATTATAATGCAATGATGATATTTAATATTACGATGTAAATACTGATTGGTTTTAAAAGTGTAGATTAAGAGGTTTGTAACCTCAAAGTGTATGCTGTTCTTCAGCAGAAATGTGAAGTATGTGTTTTAGCTAATCAAGTACCTCTCGATGAAATCATTGTGGTATGTGATTAATTAGAAAAGATTAAATGCTTACAGAATTCACAAGGCGGTGAGGTTAGCTTAAACACTTTGCTATGTATTTGGGGACATCATATTACACTGGAGGTATTACCTTCAGCCCTTGATTTAAATAACAGTCTTTTCAGGGAAGATATGGCATGCAGTAATAATATATTGAACCCAGTGCTACCTGCTGTGAAAGGTTACCTCAACTCTTAGTTGCCAGTATCAGGAATTTTACTTTTGAGCTAAATATAGTCTTGCAGCAGATTAGATCTTATGGACAAGCTTTCTTTGTTGTGTGTTTTTACAGTCTGCTTGTTCAGAAGCCTTAGAACATTTAAAAACAATTCACTGTTGTAGAAAGCTATTTTTAGAATTGAATGAAGACTGGCAACTGAGCACTCTACTCCTGATCTGCTAAACTTGCCTGCCAGGGAGCTCTCCTGCCATAGATACAAAGCTTTACTTCTAGTTTGACCCCAGGTTGAGGATAAGAACATATGGGATTCCTGGAGGGCTCAGTGGACACAAATTATTAATCTTTACCAGTAGAACAAAGATATAATCAGCAGAGATACAGAAACCTTTAAAAGAACGTATACAGTATTTTTGGTATGGTTGTTTATATATTTGTCAGTATACATTTGTATCTATTTTGACTGCTGTATGTTACCTGGCTAGGGGAAAAACAAGTTACAGGTCTTAATGAATAAAGGTTGCACTAAGCTTTCTTGGGAAAGAAGTATGCTTGCTTTTGAACCTGTAGTTCCCCTTCATGCAGAATGTAAAGACAGCAATTGCACAGATATATCATGAGTAAACTGAGTTATGGATTAGACTATTTTTATAACAATGTTTATAATGATTTTTACAGTAAGACTCATTTGACTAGAAATACATGGAATTGAGGCAAAATTGATAGCTATATTCTTAGCTGATGGCTTTCTTGATTATCCCCGGAGAATCATCACAGTGGGAGCCAGTGTTTATGAGCAACATCTATTTATTCTCCCCCCTGCCCCAATGTGTGATTTGATCTTGCAGTATCAAAACATCTTGTGCAATTATTTTTCCAGCCTCTTAAGAAAGGCATCTGAATGCTTATGCTAATTCCATGATAGTTCTGCTGTTTCCCATTTTGTGATACCAAGGTACTATTTAGATTCCTACTTTAAACAAATGTACTGTCAGAAATTTTTCAAATAACATGTTTGTTCTACTTGTAAAACAGCCACCTCACAACAATTAGGAATGCTAAGAAAATCTTCATTTGCATTTAATGATGAGAGGTAGTGACCCTTGAGATATGATCAAAACTTGACTACTTTAACTATTTTCATGTCCTTGTTGATCAATTGACCTCCTCACATTGTTGTCCAGTTTTCAATGTATTCTCATTATTTCAGGGAAGGGTTTTCATCCCAGGTTCTACTGGCTACTGCTGCAGTTTCTGTTTCTATCAGGAATCTACCCTAAGTCTGGAACTTTATGGTAGTAAGGAACTTTATGGTAGCAGGGATATTTTTTTGGACTATTTCCCAAAATTTTGCATTAGATGTGGCTTTTATTAACAGCAATAAGGTTTCATTTCTCTATGAAGAGAGATAGAGAAAGAGAGAGAGAGAGAGAGAGAGTCGAAGACACTATTGCTAGAACAGGTTTGTTTTCAAGGGCAGCAGGTTTCTACCATTTTGGTGGGCTAAAATGCTGATGGCACTCATGAGTGTATGTGTGTTGTAGGTTTCAATTTGCCTGTTTCTGTCAATCTGATGAGCACAACATACACTCGTTCTTACAGAGAACTGACAGTAGACAGGGAAGCTTAACCCTTTCCTTTTTCCATGGGGTCTTCCCCACGATGGCCATGTTCCTCCAATCTGCAAAACAACTGATTGTTTGTTGGGACAACAGCTTTTGTGAAACATTTTGAATAAGTTTTATATGAAATTGGTTCTTAAAAGGAAAAGAAACAGAAATTGCAGTTCAGGGAAGATGATTTTTTGAACATAATGTTGTGGGTGTTTAAAGTATTAAAATATCTATCTGATACAAAAACAATTGATACAGCAAGCTATTGTGCACCACCCATTTCTTATTTCTGCTCTTTGCACGTGAGCAGTAAAAATTATAGGATTTTCTAGGGGATTTACTTTCACTCTGTTGTGTAAATAGAAGATCTACAATTACTAAGCCAGAAGTGGTGCTGAGAAGCTGAAAATGTGCTGTTGTGACAAGATATCCTCAAACCAATAACAGTAAATCCGGTATTTCAAATTAAACCCCATACACTTCCTCCTAAAGCATGATTGCCTGTTACGTTTGCTTTCTTTTGAAAAGTCCACTGACTTGTTATATCTCATAGTCCCTTTTAGGCAACTTCATAGTTTTTTACAGTATCATTTATCAGCGGTGCTGGCAACATTTTTCAACCTCTTGTCTCAGGTCTTAAGATTGTTTGGGTGACTTGTCATTCACTTTGTTGTTCTCTCAAAGCCTCCTGGCAGCATCTTTCACTCATCTTAAGCAGGTTCTCTCATTTCTTCCCCTGAGAAGTAGTCTTGAAACTTGCCCTCTTCTGCTACAATCTGATTGGTTTGTTTTTTATTTCTTTGTCTTGCTCTGGTTTTCTACAGCAAGTTTGTGAATGCATGCAAGAAAAAAAATTGATTCTCCCCCGCCAGAACATAGAAAGCTGCATTAAACAGATCCTTGCTTAAAGCTGTAAACTTTTGGAAAGTTTTGAAGCCAGTGGCATTTTTATTTTTTATTTTTTTTGAAAATAAATAAAAATTTTGGAAAAATTGAAAAAACTAACAATTAGAAGTCTTTTTTAACTTTAGAAATGTCAAATGTGTTCTGTATAACCTGATTTTGCATACAATTACCATATTGGATATATTAAAGTTACAGTTTATTCAGAAAATAATTATTCATTGAATTTACTTCCAATTTTTTTCCCTTTGCAAGCAGAAACACAAGGTGCTGAACTATAACAAAAACCTTAACTTAAAGAATCTATTTAGTTTTGCCAGTTTATGTATATTCCTCTCTCCCCACCCAAGAAGAAACTATCAACATTATTGAAATAAAATTATTTTGACTTCTCTGTTTCTTGATAGAGTCAAGCAAACACAAAACATTCATTCCCATTAAAAGAACTGAGAAGGGAAAACCAGAAACAGGAATTAAAATGATCTGGTACTGTACATTAGTGCTTCTCAGGCTATCTGATATGAACAAATTGGCATATTTTTTATAGGATGTTTCAGGGACCAATGCCTTTTTGCTAAAACTGCTTATTTCTTTTGTGGAAACCTACCATAGACTGGCAGCTGATGTCTGATCCCTTGGCATTGGTTTATGGGCCACCATTCTGAGTATTACTGCTATACATAGTCTTATGAAGAAGTCTATATGTTTCGTAGTTTATATTAAGGAAAACTCATGCTAAAATGAAAACTGGTAAACATTAAAGATGGTGCCACATTCCTCCCCCCCTTCCTCCATTTTATAGTTTTAAGAAATAATGTAAGGGGAATAATTAATGGCTTAAATGCTTTATTCATCATTCTAAAAGAATTTACTCCACAATCCATTTTTTAAATAATTTTTCTGGAACAATAAGGCTTCGTGGAAAAAATATTGCATTTTTCGGTCCCCCTCTACCCAAGGTCTTCAGAACTTAACCCTTGCTCCATCTAGCTCATTATTGTCTACCCTGATTGGCAGTAGCTGCCTAGGGTGTGACACAGGAAATTTTTAAAGCCTTGCCTGGAGATGCCAAGGATTGTACCTGTGGCCATCTTCATGGAACACATGCGCTCTACCAGTGAGCTTTGGTCCTTTTCTGTTTTCATGCCTGGCACAAAGCCCAGAACAAAGCAAGGCAATAAATTATATAAGGAATGTCTTGTAATTATCCAGATCACTGGGCCATTATGCCCAATACTGATTGTTCTGGTTGGGAGCAGCTTTCTTGGAGGTCACTGTTAAGAGATCTTTACTGGTGATGCTACCTAAGATCCTTTATCTAATGATGTCATTGATTAATGTAAAACTTTATCTATATGAAATGTATGTTCAGCTATTGAGCTATGACCCCCTCCAAATATGTTTAAACCAATAATATGTTTAGCAGCATTTGCTATGGTCAGCAGCTTTTCTGAGAGTAGCTGTCCTTCATACTTGTTTTAAAGAATTTCTTCTGGTTGTCAGTTTAATTGAAGGGCAAATTGGCTTGGCTTAACTGGGACTTGAAGTTGCTTGAGCTGATTAAATGGGACATAGTTTGCTACTTTTATATTTTTGTAGCTTTATATTTATTTTATTTGCATTATGACTTTTTTTGGTGGAGTGCCTGAGAATATGGTTGATTGTGCTATAAAATGATTGAAGAAATAAGGAAATCATATTGAAAAGTCACCTTTACTTAGGAAAATCTGAAATGGTTGAACTTTAAGTACTTGTGGATTTCCCAATTTTCGTATTTTTTTTTATGGAAGTAAAGTGTAAGGTTTTTTTCTGCCAGCGTAGTTGTGTATGTGCATAATGGCTGCCCCATTGCTATTTATAATCACTCTTTTCTTATCTGGCTTTATAACAGTGCCCTACAAATGGCAGCCTGAAAAGCCCTCACATGTGTCCCAAGAATATCAGTATAGCATATACCCAAACATGATTGGTAAGTATGAATAAAGGGTAGCTGTGAAATCATGACTTTTCTGATAGTGATGCATCAATAAGATAGCTTCCTTCAAGGTAAATGTCGTCATACAAAAATAGATTGGCATTATCTGTCATGAGGATATGACCTTAGAGAATGCCATTTCGTATCAAGACTTTCATTTCTCATGAAATGTAGTATGAAGATGGATGCATCTGGAAATCTATTAATCTTTATAGAACAAGTAAATTACTATAAGTCAGAAAATACTGTGAACTTATTTTAGAAAAGAAATCCTCTTCAAAATAAAATAAGCATATGATGGCAGCTTGACACTCCAGCCATTGTCTTTTTGACTTACTGTTGCATGGCAGAATAATCAGCATGGCTTTGAGAGACCATTCCTGTTTACAGAAGGATGTCTAGAAGGAGAGAATATAATTAGGCTTAAACAAATGTGGTGCCACCTTCAGTTGAACATGATACATAGTTCCTATGGCTTTTCCTGCTTTAATGAAGAAATGGTTGGAGGTGCAGAGCACTCACTGCAGTCTTAAAAGAGGGGTGCCAAATTATGTGTGCTCCCTTAGGAAGGCAGGGGTGGGCGGGCCAAGAAACAGTTGCCTCCAGAGTGTGCATCATGCTTGCTGCACATAATATGCACAGTGTCCTGTCCCAGCTTTATAATAACATCAACAAATTAGTTGAACATTCTTCAGGTACTTGAACATCCTTTAAACTCCATCCTTTGGCTTATCTGTCCACTTCTTGATAGTATAGTGTGCTTTGCTTTTATTTAGCTCAAATATGTAGATATGCTGGATGGGTAAATCCTGTTGGCCCCTCCTGAAACTGCAAACCCCAGAATTCTACAGGATGTTGAAAGTGGAATCATAGCACTATAACAGTCTAGTGCAGAAATGGCCTCAGTTTTCTAACTGTGCAGTCTCTTTACTTTATTCAAAGGTATGTGTTAGAGTGAGGCTGATCTGAAGGAAAGTGTACTGAATCAAGTTGTGTAAAGGGTAAAATATTCCATTTCTTTGCCTTCCAGCCACCACTGTCATTTTAAGGTTAAAAATCAGAAGTTAAAATAAAGAAGTGTGACTGTATGGTAAGGGAAATGGAGATGCCAAATGAGGTAATAATTAATCAGATGGCTTTGGTAGGTGAACTGTTGTTTACTTGAGCAGCAGTAGCGTTATGTGGTCAGTCTATGGACTACCTAAAAAATTGCATCTGTGTTTGCTGTGATGTGATTGTCCTTGCAGGTGCGGAGGAGAGGATCTTGTCAGCAAAACAAACCTTTTCCTCTTATTGTTGATCACTCTGTAAACCTGCAGCCAAAAACCTGCAGCAGTATCTTCATAGCAATGTAAATGTTTCTCTGACATGTCACTTTCCCTTTGCTGTAATACTCTGAAACAAATTAATTCCTTCTCATATTTTTCTTTTATGCCCCTCCATTTAGCTTGGTGTAATATTTTTTTCTCTAAAAAGGCCAGATCTTCCTCAAATTGCATTTTTCATTGGAAAAAGCTTCATGAGTTTAAAATGTATTTAAAATTCTTGTTTTTCTTAAGTGGATCTGTAAAATAGTACTTTATATTCTGCTTGGCAGATGTATTGTAAGTGTTTTTAAACAAAAATAAAACCTGGTTTTAATAGGAAACCACAACTGTAATTTTTATTATGTTGTATCCAGTTGTTAAAAAATCTAGCAGTGTTGCAGACATAGTCATTTCCTGTTGCAACCATATTCATAATGGAAGTGCAGTAATCATCGACAAGTTGTTTGTAGCTATAGAATCCTCATGCTCTATTAACTATGGTGTTAGGAAAATGGCTGTTGGCCATTTTCCATCCTGTTGGTACACTTAGTGTCTCTATTTAAAAAACAACAACAAAACACTAGTTTTGGAAGGGAATTCTCTTCTCTCTATGTTTTTATGATCACCATAAGAATGCATTTCTTAACTTGATCAATGTCTTCTACACCATAGCTTCTGCACATAATGTACTGGCAGTGCAACTGAACAGTTGCAAAAATCTGGCTCCCATCTCTGCCTCTGTATGCATTCTATCAGTGTCTTTCTTTCATCTAACATAGACTGAAAGAGTGCAAGAGTGTGTATTAAGAACATCAGCAATGAAGCACAGAGGAAATATTTATGTGTGAGTACTGCAATATGTGAGTATTGCAATATCTTTTCTCACTTGAAACTTTGTGAAAGCTGCTTGCTTCTTCAAAACACCATGAATCAATTCAGATGGAGTCTTCCAGGTATTGTTTTAAAAGAAAAACTGTTGCTAAAAATTTCAGTGCTATTTGTACACGAAATATATTTTCTTGTTACTAGAAAATTGAATTCATTTTTCAGTTCATCACTGAATGATTTGATACTTTTTGAAATTATAAAAATATGATGAAGGATGGATACTATAAAAATGTAAAGGCTTTTAAGAGCATGCATACAAATGTACAAAGTCTAATAGGAAAATGGCTTTTTGTAAGTACAGAAGCTTTAACTGCTTGAGTACAACAGTACATTTTTCTTTTAATTTAAAGGTATTTTTCTGTTTAGCTTCCCCTCCTCCTCACCCATAGTACTTCTCTTATACCCTTGTGATCTTTAAAATTGACAATGTATTAAGCATCTGTTATGTCAAAAGATCTCTGAAAAGTCATCCATCATCCTTGCCACTTAATAATAGGAAATACGTTGTTGTTCAATAAAAAGCAATAAAAAAGTCCATAGTAAACTGCTGCATGCCAGTTATTTTTCCTTGGGGTCTCTAGCATGCAACTTGATCCTGATTGAAATAATTTGATAAACAGTTTTAGACTGAGATTATCCTGTCTCCATTGAATTCCACACTGAGGGGCAAATGAATGCGATGGCAGCAGACTAGTGTATAGAACTGGGTCTCCAGTTGACTGTAGGGAATATTTAAAGTACAGCATGAAAGAGTTAGTGCTTAATGTTCCCTCTGTACTGGTTTCTTATGCTTTTCTCCTAGCAGGTGTCCAAGACTGGAAGAAGCTAGGAGGGGGAAAAACCAGCTGTTTCCAAGTGGAAAAGGAAGGGCAGAAAACATGTTCAGCTCTGCCTTCCAGACCACAAATACTGTATTTAAATTGCCCCACAATGTTGTTTTAAAGATAATTTGACATGTGTTTGAATTCTCGTTAATGGGGGAAAGCAGGAGAAGGGGTTATTCTGTTGCACACATGAACTTCTTGTAGATGTATCATAGGTATCTGGTTGACCATTTTATTAGCAGGACACTGCTTTTTTCCAGTATAGATGTGTTTATGTTTTTATGACAGGATCCAGGTTCTGTCCAGGCACTGTTGTATCCAAAGATGTCCTCAAAAGGCAACATGCGATATATTTTCAATATAAACTAAGAAGTGCTTGGATCCAGAGTTAGAACAGACCCACTGAACAAGTGGAAGAAGTTAATAATCATTAGTAATTTAGGTCCCACTGATTTCACTGGGTCTGTGCTATACATGACTGAGTCCAGATCCAATCCCATGAATATATGTCCACATAAAACAGACTTTAATGAGAACAAAAATATGCATTTAAACAGATTAATACATTGCATAAAACAACAATGGCATTTAAAGTAAGCATTAGAGATTATTGATTGCTACAAATAAGGACATGTGTTGGAAGAAAGGAGAGATATAAAACACATAAATAAATAAATGTGAACCTCTTTCTTAAGAATTAGTCAGTAGCAACTTCTGCCAGATTTCCAGCAAAACGCAAACGTACCACTAAAAGCATAGGTTTAAAAGTCTCTATTAATCTTCATTTTTATGGCTCTGTGTGAATGCAAACTTATGAAAGTGGTATTCCACATTTTTCATGTTTTGACAGCTGTCTTATTGTCTTCCCAGTCTTGGTCATATCTTCTTTTAACCATGTGGAACAAGTTTAAAATAGGATTGTTTCACATATTGAAGCTGTTGAGCACATTCCAGAGTCCCCTGATTGATCTGTAGGTTGGAATCATAGAGTTTATGTCCATTAATCAAGAAGACCTTCACCGCTTGTCCAACATTTTCAATTCTGTTTGATGACTGATTAGAAAAGAAATATGAAACATAAGTTGCTGTTACTGTTTCTTTTCCTGGGGAGGGCCATGCATACCTGTCTTTTCAAGGGAGGGCCATAACTTAGATGTGGAGCATTTTTATTTCATTTTTTTTTTTTTTTGCATGTTGCAGTCAAAATTGACAACAGCAGACTGCTGTTGTAGCTGACAGCAATGATCTGACACAATTTAAGGCAGCTGTTCAGAGATATATATGTAAGATATGGTATAGAGGAATGCGTAGTTATGTTCACAGGCAAGTATGTTTGTTCACAGGTAGGTACAGCATTAAATCTGGATAGTTGTTTCAAAGAGGCAGAGGCATTTATAAAATTGCAGAAATTGCTCCAACTGAATTTTCTAATTTTTTTTGGCACAGCTATGAAGTTTCACTGTGGGTTATTTCTACAATTACTTCCAAAAGGGAGTGACTTTGTGCTGGCTCATTTTTCAATGTGCAACCATCTCTTCCAGTAGAAAAGCTGAGAAATTCTTGTTGATAGGGGAATGCTGTGCATACTACAACCCTTCTGCACTTGCAAAAGATTTCCAAGGTGATAATGAACTACAAAGATTGGAAGCTATGAAAACTGAAATTGTAACAGATTTCAAAAGGAGGTATAATTAACATGTAGTATAACAGATGTTGCAGAAACCATGATACTTCTGAAACATCTTGCTAGGAACCTATTTTAAAAAAGGCTGAAAAATCAAAATAATTCTTCCTTGTAAAAATAAGACTCAGAGGAAAACAGCAATTTTTTAAAACTTCTCTGAAGGTACTTGGGTAGATCAGGATGCGAAAGCCAGAGAGCTGTGCAGTTATTTATCCCTAGTATATTGTCGTCCCACACTGGATTGGTCCTCTTGAAGTTAAATCACTGTCTGTCTGTTTTGGAGTGAGATGCTACACTTGCTTTTTTTGTTTTACATGGGGGTTCCTAGAGTAGAACCCCTGCATATATGGTGGGGAAAGTATATATGGATTTCAGCTTCAGCTGTTCCATAACATTTGTAACCATTTATTTTTTTTAAATGAACTATTAACATAAAGTGAAGAAGAACTCTCAGCATATCTATAACAGGAACAGTGGTGTGAGATAGCAGAGTCAGATAGTGATCGTGCTGTGAGAATATGGCTGTCACAAAAGTCACAAGGAATCCCAGTTCTCATTTTATGCAATACTGGCAAACATCCAGTGTCAAACCAGATATGAGGATAAACTATGTAATTTACTTCTTTTCAAGTACGGATGTATGCATGATATAAGCATAACTTAATGGTTCAATAGAAAGCACTGATATTATTGAAGAACTGTATCTGTGCATCAGATATTGAGTCTGTGTCTATTAGCCACTTCTTCTGTGTTGTCAGATGTGGTTAAAGTGCTCATAGAAGAATAACATTCAGATTTCACAGTGTTCAGCAAGATGCTCTCTCTATTTAATATATTTTTCAGTCTTCAATAAATCCTTGTAAGTGTTTCAGCACTCTCATCTGTTTGATATTATATTGAACCATGTTAAATTTGCCAGATGTTACTAGAAAAACATTTTGATCAAAGTCTTTGCTTGAGGTGATATTATTGATGATTTCTCCCATCCAGTGTAGCCAAAGTAACTTACAGCACATAAGAAAACAGAACAACAGCAATAAAAAGACCAGGACATGTGCTGCATGCAACAGGTCACACATATAATACTGGGTCACTCAGAAGAAAAGTCTTGCCTGAAACACAGGAAAACTGATGCCTATCAGTGTCAGTAATTTTAGGCTACAAAGGCCAGTGTTCTGACAGATTGTTCTGATGCATGCTGAGATAATCTTGTCAACTGTTTTGGAAAAAAATATCTAAGTGTACAATATCTTGTGCTGGCCCGGGTCGTTTCTTCCGACAAGGAAGCTGAAGTTCTGCTCACATGGCAGTCTAGGCACAGTCAGTTGATCATAAGTAAGTTTCTTCATTACAAATGGTCAACCAGAGGCAGTTCAGTAGGGTGTCTGAGATCAGGGCAGGGTTGGCTGTACTTCATAATTGTTTCTTCATTCATTGACCAAGAAATAAATTGAGCCTCAAAGCACTGTTTAAAGGATAAGGAGACAAGACTTCTTTTTGCAAAAGATGTGCTGATACTTGTTCAGCAAGGTTTACTCTTTGTCTTTGGTCATTTTGTTTTTAAAAACACTCTCTGCCAGTTTACCCAAAACAAATCTTAAGCTGCTTTAATATCCCAGCTGTCCTCTGGAATCTCTTTTAAAAACTGAAGGCACAAATTATTACACTTTTTCTATACCTGCCTATTCTTCTCCATAAGATCATCACTCTTTTAAATTTTCTTAGGAGGTACAAAACATGTTGTTGTTGTTTGCCATCCAGTCAATTTTTAGTTTTTGACAGCTCCATAAATGAGAAGTCTCCAACCACCCTGGTCATCAACAGCCCTGGCCAAATAAGTGACTCATCTCAGATGATGACTGTATTGCTTCTCACTAGTTATTTTTGAGCTGTTGTGCAATGCTGCTATCTTGTGACACAGCAGAAACTGTTCTGGACTGAACAATCAGCATTTCAAGAGGCTTCAGTCCAAGCAAAAGAATGGGCACAGTTTTTCACACAAGGAATTTTAGAGCTGATTGAAAATTTATAGTAGTTTAAGTGGCCAAATAATTGATCTAGTTCTACATATGGCCACACAATATTGAATCATTTAGTATATTTTGCAGATCAATAACCGCATGATGATCAGCAAGGGAGTGTACTGTGCTAGAATTAGATTCATTTATAGAAGAGGGATTTTGTCAGAAAAAAAAGGAGGCAAGAAATTATGTATGTATGTGTGTATATGTGTATGTAACAAAGGAATAAGCCATTAAATTTTTACCAGGAACTAATGATGCTAAAGCTAGTCCAGGCATAAATTCAGAAGTAGCTTTTCTTATTTTACCCAAAGAAAGATGAATAAGGTGGATAAACAACATCTGTGTAAACAATAGTCAGGAGGACACATGCAGAGAAGCCTCAAATCTAGGACACACCTGCAGCAAGTAGATGTCTTGCAAGCTTTAGCTTTTCTTTTTCATTATGTGCACTTGATAATTTCAAGGTAGCAGTGCCCAAGGGCTTTATGTAGTTGAGTAAGCAAATTGAAAAGGAACTACCAATTTTAGAATTAGGTAGAGACCAAATAGAACCTGTATGTGACTTTAGGTGATTTTAAAAACATTTGAGATCACTTAGAAATGGTTTCTATTGTACTGATACTTTCAATTTTGTATCATGATTATAAATAGGTTAAAGACAAAAAAGTTCCAATCATATATTTTTGCAGTGCTCAAAGATCAAGATTTGAAAACAACTTACATACAGATTGTGTATATACCATTGATCTAGGGCTAAGTAATGCAATTACTAGATTGGGCACAACAAAAGTGGGCTGTAATACTACAAATTAATACCTTGGTCTTTTCCTCTTTCCTCTCAAAGTTCAAGATTCTTGTTCCTCTTGGTGCTATAATGGTATGTAATGTGAAATAACTGAATCACACCTTCCACCAGGTAACAATGGTTTAATAGATTTTCCAGCAGGCACAGGACAGAATGAAATGAATTAAAAGAAACAAATACTTGAGCATGTGCATATTCTGGACTTTTGTCTTAGTGGAAAACAAAGGAATGTGATTTCCCTGTGACTCTCAAGGTAGAATCTAAAAGGAACCCCAATTCACTGAGCTGAGTTTGGATGTTAAACACTCATTATTTGATGTTCAACTATGAAATAAAGATTCCAGACACAAAATTGGGTTAACTAAGTGCTACTTTATATTGATCTGTTTTATTTAAATTGAGTTAACCTGAAAGATACAAGAAGTGAGGAGCATCTAGGGTCACAACATGACAACCTGCTCAGCATACTCATGGGCGATAACACCTCA